>CAUYON010072343.1:0-13712 GCA_963573935.1 Arctocebus calabarensis | reverse complement strand
ACAGGTAAGGCCTTTCCAGTTTGCAATCTCACTGCTGCTGCAGCCACAGCTGCCGGCAGGATTAGACCGAACGAACACACGCAACCACTTGCCAGATCTCCACTGCTTTTGCCTTCCTCAGGGGGTCCAGAAGTCTCACGCTGTCTCCCTGTATCCCCAAAGGGATGTTTCTGGGCAGATTGCATCAGCCAGAGATGCCTGAAGTCTTCTCTCCCCAGTCTCACCGAGCCCAGTTGCAAGGAAGCTGCTCCTCGGCCACCATCTTGGCTCCTCCCCTCTCAACTTTTTTTTTTTTTTGAGACAGAGCCTCAAGCTGTCACCCTGGATAGAGTGCTATGGCATCACAGCTCACAGCAGCCTCCAATTCCTGGGCTCAAGCGAGTCTCCTGCCTCTGCCTCCCAAGTAGCTGGGATTACAGGCGCCTGCCACAACGCCCGGCCATTTTTTGGGTGCAGCCATCATTGTTGATTGGTGGGCCCGGGCTGGATTCGAACCCGCCAGCTCAGGTGTACATGGCTGGCGCCTTAGCCCATTGAGCCACAGGCGCTGAGCCTCAACATTTTAATTAAAGGAGCATAAGTATTTTTATTACATGAATGTCTTATATAACACTTAGATCAGGGCTTTTGGTGCACCTATCATGACAGCATTTTACATGTCTCTAACCTTATTAATACATTGCAGTAATAGTATATTAGTCAAAAGGAGAGTAGATTTTGAGTATTCTAAGGTCTTTGCACTTTACAGAAAGAGATTAAACAATACCAAGGAGTATTAGCCTTCAACAAGATGCATGTAAGCTCTCTAGAGTAACCAACAAAAAATTAGTAAAACAATAATAACTACCAAGCTAATAGAAGAGGAAAAATGAAATGATGGGGAAAAAAATCAGTTAACATAAAAGAAGGCAAGAAACAAGAAAAATATACATTGGTTATCGTAAATAGAAATCTAACATCAAAATGATACATTCAGATGAAATATAGCAGTGATAGATGACATGTTACAATTAAATGTTACAATTAAAGGCAAAGATTGTCGAATTCTATGAAAAACAAAGGCCAAATGTAATTGTTTACAAGAGTAATTTAAAATATAGAGATATCGTAAAGGGACATAAAAGTAAAGGAATGGAAAAAGACATACAATCAAAGAATGTCTGAAAGGGATCTTGTTTAGTTAAATTAACATCAGAAACAGTACACTTGAAGGTCAAATGTATCATAAATAAATAAAAATATCTCTTTCTGTAAAGTGCATAATAAAAAATGTTTTACTTTGCCAGGTAGATATGGCACTTACATAGTTATACATGAACTAAGTAATATATGTGTTTATGTTATCCCAATATCTTAGTAAGAATTTTTATCCCCTCTCCCAATATAAGCAGACAAAAATAATTGGTGAAGTTATAGACAATTTGAACAATATATTTGCAAATGTGACCTAATTGTTATAGTATATGAACATCTACTTAACAATTGTAAAGCACACATTTTTTTTCAAATACAGCCAAAGTAGTTACAAGACTTGACCATATCCTGGGTCATAAAACAATTTTCAACCAATGTCAAAGGATGGGAATCATATTGTGAGATGAATAATGATTTTATTTCTTTCTTTCTAATTCTTGTGCCTTTTCTTTTTCTAGCCATACTGTCCTGCTAGTAAATTATGGAAAAGAAGTGGTACAGGGCATTCTTGATGCATCCCTGATCTCAGAGAAAAGACTTGTGACTTAATTTATAACCAGAAGAACATTTTGGCTTTTACTACTTTTTGAAAGTTATTAGCATAATGTTTAACACATGCACAAAAATGTACAAAATATGAATGTGCAGCTCAGTGAAGCATAGCAAAGAAAACACTTGTATTAAGAATCAAATAGGAAAAATGGATCATTTTCCTCCTATAATCTTCTTTTTCTCCAAAGTTTCACCTGCTTTTGAATTTTATGTAAATGGAATCATGCACTCTGTATCTTTTAGCTGGACTCTTTAACTCTACATTTTACGTAAACTGAGACATGTTCTTCAAAGTAACCTATACTCTTAAAAGCTGTGGTCCCCAACCCCCAGGCCCAGACCAGTACAGGTCTGTGGCCTATTAGGAACTGGGCCACACAGCATCCCTACCTGAGCTCTGCCCCATGCCTCCCCAAGCCCCCTGTCTCTGGAAAAATTGTTTTCCATGCAACCGGTTCCTGGTGCCATAAAGGTTCTGGTCCATGATCTGTTAAGAACCAACTGGCAGGCAAGCTAGCAAAGCTTCACCTGTGTTTACAGCCACTCCCTGTCACTTGCATTACCACCTGAGCTTTGCCTCGCATCCTGTCCCATCCCTCCACCCATCCAAGAAGGTTGGGGACTGCTGCTTCTAAAGTGTTGAGATTATCAAAGCCAGGGGAAAAAACTGACCAGTTATTCCAGGCTGAAAGAAACTACAAAGACATAACAAATAAATGTTATCCTGGATTGGCTTCTTCACCCATAAGGATGCTATTGGGACAATGGCAAAATTTGAAGGGGTTCTGTGGATTACATGGTATCTATCATGGTCTAATGTTAATTCCTAGATTTTGACGATACCTAAGTTGTTGAAAGGATATTCTTATTTTACAAAGTAATGGGGCATTATGTCTGCAATTTGCTCTCAAATGGGTGTGTGTGGATGTATATGTGTAAAGAGGGGAGGGAAAGAATAAACAGTATAAGGAAATGTAGTAAAAGGCTAACAGTTAGGGAACCTGTGTGAAGGGTATACAAGAGGCCTTTGTGCTAAATCATTTCAAAATAGAACATTATAGCATGAGCAATTTCCCACGAGCATGAAAAACCCTTCCCTGCTTTCCGAGTGTTCATGGTGATAGCTCATAGTCAAAGACAGGAGTGGAGAGAAGTCAGAGGAAAGAACAGTAAGTAACAAGTGCTCTGATAGAGCGAAGCCCTGACGTTGAGTGCCAGGACCACTAAGGAGAAAGACTATGGCATCTACTCAGCATGAGGAGGTTTCCCTGCTGTCCCTGACAAAGTGTAGGCTGAACAGGGTGCAGAGCGTGCTTGAAGGCATGGAGTGGGGAGACAGTCTGATGAGTCTGGGAGCCTACAAATGGCTTTCTATGGCTGGGGCCCTGGATCCTACATATAGGCAGAGAGCAAAGGCAGGAAGCCTGGACTTGATCGCACAGCTAATGGTGCTTAATAGGGTGGTAGATCCAGAGTGGACATTAAAAATCCTTCGGCAGGCTAGTATGCTGGCTCACACCTATAATCCCAGCACTTTAGGAGGCTGAGGCAGGAGGATCACTTTGGCCCAGGAGTTTGAGACAAGCCTAGGAAACATAGTGAGACCCCCGTCTCTCTATTCCACATGCATGCTCTATTTCTTCTTCTTTTTGGAGGGAGACAAGGTCTTGCTCTGATGCCCTGGCTGCGGTGCAATCATGGCTCACTGTAACCTCAAAAAGCTCAGCTCAGGTGATCCTCCCGCCTCAGCCTCCCAAGTATCTGGGACTATAGGCATGTGCCACCATGCCTGGCTAATTCTTTTAACTCGGTCACCCCAGCTGGCCTCAAATCCCTGGATTCAAGCAATCCTCCCCCTCCTAAGTCTCCAGGATTACAGACATGATCCATCACACCCTGCCACCTTCTCTATTATATAGAGTTTTATTGCCATTATGCAGGTACTTGTCTACAAAGCTCTTTAAATTATTGATGAATCTATGACCAAAAATCTGCATTAAACAAGTAGTTTGAAATAGATGCCTTTAAATAGAGAATGCCATGATATGAAATTTTCAGGATAAAAACAATGTGTAGAAAGAAAAGGTCTAGCTATATTTCAAGCTCATATAAATATGGGGAAAGGGGTTTTAAGAAATAATAGCTTCATTAAATATTAATACTTCTAAAACTGATCAAATTAGGAGAAACTTGGGCAGCTGTGTTTAGTAAATGAAAACACACACTGTTGTAAAAGAACAGGTATTTAAGGAAAACAGATCCTTGTTGAAATCCCAAAGGGGAAAATATGCGATGCTCCAAATTCTACAGGATGGATGATGTTTTGATCAAAGGAACACAAATGTTACTAGGAGGCTGATGTGGGGATAAAAAAAAAGTTCTGGCTTAGAGAAGAAGTACTAAGAAGACCTAAGAGGAATACCCAGGTCCTTGTGCCGGCTTGCTGACAAATTAGCAAGTTATCAGAAAGATTAAGTGACAAATAGATGCACTATTATGTAAGTTCCCAATGAATATCACTTCCCTTTCTCTTTTTCCTTTGCTCTTTCTTCTTCCCTTCCATTTCACAGCCACATCCTCACGTTCACAGATGACCAAAAATACGAGATCAAGGCAAGCTCCTCCAAAATTACCTTAAAAGACTCAAAATAAAAAGAGCTTGTTCTTCAAATGAAAAGGGACAAAGAAACCACAAAAGGTATTCATTCAAATGAACCTTAGTGACTGTGGGTCTAAGAAATGCACCGATGTCCGGAGCTGCCTTATGCAAACAGAGTATTCTGCAAATCTGTTCCAGACCTCTGCTGAGGTTTCTGCCTCCCTCGGGGAATGCATTGCCATCCTTAATGCACACTGATGGGGTGCTTTCCCTCCAACCAGCACGCTCACTCTCAGAGCAGATGATGTGCAAAGGGAGACCGGAGAAGCAGGATGCCGGAGCATACGCAGGAACCTTGCCCAGAAGATGATTTATTACATTAGAGGTGATGGAGCTTCAGAAGGAACCATGAAAACTCCATTATGCTGTTAGAAACGCGCACAGCCAAGTATGTGCTGAACTGCGCTCTTCCCTTGCTCCTTGCCAAACGGGCTGATGTGCTGTGCTGCCTAGGATGACTTTTTAAAAAATCTCCAGAGCTCTAATGGAACACATTCTTAGGATGCCAGAGACCTGACAAGTCCCAGATCTGTGAGCCAACCCAAACCTGACTAGTCTCAGACGAGAACGATATACCAGCCCGGAGCTGGCCCACTGCTCCTCTCCGAATGGGTTCAGGAAATGTGCTGAGCGCTGGGAAGCTTCCCTCCCTCGCTTGCGAGACTCAATGAGAACACAGCCGACTTCCCTCCCGGGGAGGCTGCCAAGAACCCAGAGGAGGGGGAAGAGGCGTCTGGACAAGGGGTTGACTGCGAGGGAGATAAGCTCCAGCCCTCCGAAGTTGTCAGTCAGGGATTTAGAGGGACTTAGAGAGAATGAAAGCACTCAGAGGAAATAAACCCTTCATAGCCATCTTTAGGGCAGGCAGGCAGAAGATTTAAAGAGTAAAGATCTTTGCTCTGACAGAAGAGTCCAGAAGGATTAAGCCACAGCAACCTTGGCATTAAGTGTGCCAGATGCGGCGCTGAGCTGTGCACGCATTATCTCATTTAATCTTCGTGACGTCTCCGTGATCTGTACCATTATCATCTCTGTTTCACAGACGAGGAAACCGCAGCTTAGCGAGGTTACGCAACCAGCCCAAGACCCAACCGCAGTGAGTGCTGAAACCAAAACTAGAGGCTGCCACTCCACAGAAGATAATCCATCGCCCAGCCAGGTGCTTAGCATGCTATAAACATTCAGTAAATAATTATTAATAAAATGACTCGTTATCTAAAGCTGTGTAGAGCAGAATAAGGTCAGCCTCTGGATTAGTAAGGACTGGGCACTCATCAGCTGTGTAACTTTGGGTAAGCTGCTTGTGAATTGCTTGATATCTCTGGGTCACATTGTCCTCATCTGAAAAGGGGAGTTTGGAGTAGATAGATGCTCTCTGGGTAAACAGGACATGATGAGTAAGTCATGCAGGGAGCCAGCATTTAAAATGAGCCATGCGTCAAGTCTGAACCGGAGTCCCCACAGTCATTCTGACCCGAGCCCCAGCCAGCTGAGACTGCTCCGTAAGAGCAAGGACGCACAGAAGCTGAAGAGATACGTGCCTCTTCCTCTCCAGAGCATCCCAGGGCTTGCTGGAGAAAGCACTTCTGCTCACAGAAGAGCCCTTCATCACAGTTGCCAGTCCATTCTCAGTGGCCAGGTTCTCCCATCTGTCCCAGGCACTGTGGCCACACCTGACTTTAAAAGACCCCACAGAAGACTCCTCTCTTTGTTCAGCCTGATTTCTGGCAATTGAAACACAGTGATCTTTTCTGCCAGAAAGGCCACAAAATGACAGAAAAAACCTATTAGAATGGGATCAGAGCAAAACCATGATCTTGAATATTTGATGATATTTCTTTTCTTCCTTTAGAAAAAATTCTCTTTTTTTCTTTTAAAGGCGTTAAATAAGAGTGCTGGGCAGAACTTATGGAACTACAGAATTGATTGCCGTTATACCCAATCATATTATACCTTGACCATACTCATATTTCACCCTCTTCTCAGTCTGCTTCCACACCTGCTCATTCTTTTCATCTATCCAGTCTGGGTCAAGTCTCCCTTCTCTGGGAAGACTTCCCTGAGAACTTCAGGCAGATGTGAGCCCTATTTGTAGGGATGAATTATATTTGAGGCCAGGGCCCATGATTTCTCCCTTTGCATTCTCAGAACCCAGCAGAGTGCCTGATGTTGGGCGTATACTGGGTATACAGGAAGTGCCAAAAAAAGTATATATATTTTAAGAAAAAACTATTAAAATTGTAATACTCAAGTCATATTTGACTTCTGCAGTACAATTTTAATAGTTTTTTTCTTTCTTAAAATACATATATGTTATTTTTGCACCCAAGCAAATGTTGAAAAAGGTTGATTAAAAAAAAAGTAAATCATTAATTATAATAGATTGAGTGAAGAATGAATTATCAGAATATACTTACTTTTAGTAACAGCTATCATGAGGTCTTATAGCCTGACAGTAATTATACTAAGGTTCTTTTTCCTCTTTAGACATTATAAAATATATGACTTGAACAAGCCCTGTTGTAAGCAGAAGCCAAAGACAGGTAGTTTACCTAAGAGAGAGAAAGATGAATTTCCTGAAAATCTAAATACGTTTGCAGTAGAGCTCACTTCGAGCCTTAACCCAGTTCCAACGAATGAATGAAAAGATCAACTCTTCCCCCAACAAGCGCCTGCGAGAAAAAGGCTGCCCATCACTGCCCTAGATCTGAGAGAGGAAGGGAGGCCACAGTCAAGTTCCGTGCCTTCCAAGTTGGAAGGAGATGGTTTAGTTTAGAAGAGCAAAGGCCCAGTTATAAAGTGATTCTTAATCTATACAAGGAATTAAATTCAGAATCTCAGTTTTCTCTGATATTGGCCAGTTCTGTGGCTCTATTCAGACAAGATAGTTCCTTGAAAAACCAATACCAGAGAGAAAATACTAGACTCTTCCATTTGCTACACATTCGGTGTGATCAAGGAAACAGTAAATGTCAATTCCATTAAACCTAGATTAGAATACCAGCCTCCCACCTTAGTGACTCTCTTTGACATTGTTCAAGTCACTTACCTTTCTGAGAGTCATCTTCCTTTCCAGAAGAGTGAAAAAAGTGATGTTTATCATATATCGTTGAAAGCAAGCATTCAATAAGTGTTTCTGGAGAAAACACAGGCCACTAGAGAAAAAGAGCTGTTAGGAAAACTTCTTCGACTGGAAAGAAATTGGCCAGATTTCCAACTGGGGACATTTTTCTGTGGGGATAAATTGGTATTAGAAAGGAACAGTGATGGTAGGAATCATCAAAATTTGGAAGGTTCCATGGAATCTCCATGCAATCACTCACTTTAGTTCTATAAGTATTTATGTGACAGATATTATTCTGAGTCCTGGGGATATCGGGAGGAATGGAACAGACAATCCTTGTTCTCAGAGAGCTCATGAGCTATCAGGAAAGATATTTGTCAAACATCTGCATGTGTGATGAGGATTTTGAAAAGGTGCCAAGACAACACAGGGCTTAATCCACACTCTCAAGGATGGTCCTATCTAGGGGAATTCCCAGATGCTAAGAAGGAATGAATGGAGATAAAATGCTAGGTTGTGTATTTTCCTCCACCACTCAAATGCTGTAGCTATTTCTTGCATCCCTACTATGTGCCAAGTCCTGCAGAGGCACAGATTAAAAAGAAAACATGAAAGCTGAAAGTGGTGGCTCACACCCATAATCCTAAACAGACTAGAAGGCCAAGATGCGAGGGATCCCTTGAGCTCGGGAGTCGAAACCAGTCAGAACAAGAGCAAGACCCCATCTCTACTAAAACTAGAAAAATTAGCCAAGCATGGTGACCTGTAGTCCCAGCTTCTCGGGAGGCTGAGTCAGGAGGATCCCTTGAACACAGGAGTTTGAGGTTGCTGTGAGCTAAACTGATATTGGGAGGGCACTCTAGCCTGGGCAACAGAGCAAGACTTTGTCTCAAAAAAATTAATTAATGGAAAATTAATAAACGGAAAATATGAAGTCTCTGTTCTCTCAAGGCCTCAAAACCCACAAAAGAAGAAGAAAATAAATGGCATAGATGCCAAATAATATTATAACTAAATGGTTTTGAAACACAGGAGGAGGTATTGGGCCTGCTCCCAAAGGAGATTTAAAAAGCGTGCCAAGGAGGAGATCCAACATTACGGTTTGGGTGGCAACTTTCATGCTACCCTTTGAGCTTTTACACTGTGAATGTAAGTGATGCCCGCAGTGCCAGCTGGTATTGTTAACAACTTGAGGCATTAATGTAATACAGTGATGCCCTCAGAAAATAAATAGAGCTGATAAAGAAATTAACGTGTTCAAAAATAAATGCATCATCTGCTGACTTGCTCACATCACCTTCACACAAGGCATGAGCCAGAAAGAAAGACAACAGCAGTAAAGTTAAATTCACAAGTAGTAGCCAGAGGTCAAAGTCAATGTCCCCTTCCCAACCTCATGTACTAAATGACTAGAGATCTTCTGCTTCCAAGACCTTTCCAGTTTTTAAAGCATCTTTACATTAAAATTTTATTGGTTCTTCCCCAAAAGTCCTAAAAAAAAAAAAAAAAAAAAGAGGAGTTCAGATCTTCAGATCTTTTATTCCCACTATATAGATGAGGATCCTGAGACTCAAAGGGGATAAGTTATATTTCTAGAGTCACCTTCCTGGAATGTGGTCAAAGGAATATTAGAAACCAAGTTTTCTGATTTTCCTTCCCTCCCTTCCTTCCTTCATTCCTTCCTTCCTTCGTTCCTTCCTTTTCCTTTTTTGACAATGTTTCAGTCTGTTACTCCAGACTAGAGTGCCAATGGTGTCAGCCTAGCTCACAGCAACTCCAAACTCCTGGGCTCAAGAGATTCTCTTGTCTCAGCCTCCCAAGGATCTGGGACTATAGGTACCTGCCACAATGCCTGGCTACTTTTTCTATTTTTAGTAGAGATGGGGTCTCGCTCTTGCTCAGGCTGGTCTAGAACTCCTGATCTCAAACAATCCACCCCCTCGCCTCCCAGAATGCTAGGATTACCGGCATGAGCCCCCATGCTGAGCCCAAGTCTTCTGATTTTCACTCTTCTGATCTTCTAATACCCCAGGGCAGTGCTACTCAAACTATAATGTGCACACAAGCCATCCAGGAGTCAAACTGAAGACTCAGATTCATAAATCTGGGATAGGACCAGAGATTGCCTTTCCAGCTGGTTCTGTGGTACTGAATGGAGAAAACACATTCTTCACTATGGAAGGTAATCACAGACTATTTCCCAGATAGTGACAATGTGTGACAATGGGTGACCCTTCTTATTTTTTCAAAATACCAAAGAATGGTCCCTCAACAACCCTAGGCTTCCCTAAGCAATATCTATTTCTCTTTGGCACTTCTGGGGGTCAAGGAAGTCTTCTGTGATCATTTGTTTGTCTCAGTTCTCTCTCTTGTCTGTGTCCATCTCTGAGACTCTATCACCCCCTCTTGTACTTGGCCACTAAACTAAGTCCTTCAGTGAACAATGACAAGTTGAGGTGAGCACCAGCAACCAATTTGAGAAGATTATTTGAGAACTGTTGTGCTTATCTGTGGTGGCTAATAACCAGATAGGGGCTCAGCGCCTGTGGCTCAACGGGCCAAGGCGCCAGCCATGTACACCTGAGCTGGCGGGTTCGAATCCAGCCCCAGCCCACCAAACAACAATGACGGCTGCAACCAAAAAATGGCCAGGCATTGTGGCAGGCGCCTGTAGTCCCGGCTACTTGGGAGGCGGAGGCAGGAGACTCGCTTGAGCCCAGGAATTGGAGGTTGCTGTGAGCTGTGATGCCATAGCACTCTATCCAGGGTGACACCTCAAGGCTCTGTCTCAAAAAATATTAATAATAATAACCAGATAGGAATGCACAAACCTTTTCTTTTGCTAATGAGCAATAGATAACTATTATTTTTCCAATGTGCAGCAGAAAAGAAAAAAGGTTGGACACCCCTGCTTTACATGGATTATCTCATTCAATGTTTACAATGACCTTCCAAAGTATCTATCATACTATTGAACAGATAAAGATTTTCAGCCTTAGAGAGGTTAACTAACTTTCTAGGGGACCCTGGTAGTATACAGTGAAGACAGAATTCAAACTCCAAACAGACACTCACTTCCATATCTTATATCACTGAACTAGATGAGCCTCTGTGAATTAATTTTGCTGACACAGAGAGAAGTTAATTCACTCAGATGATAATTGGTGGAGCCAGATTTTAAACCTGAAGTCAGAGCTCTCTGATTGCGAATATCATATACTTATCCACTATACAAATTTAAGAAAAATTCAAGTACTCACAGACACTCAAAAAAGAGAAACGTGAATTTAACCTAGAGCTCCATGAAGGCTGCAGAGAGGGCTTCTGTGAGCTGGATGTTTGCTGATGGGAGGGATGTATATTGGGGAAGATTTTCCAGTATGAGGACTAGGGCGAATCTTAGATTGCTGAGCCGGAAGTGAGTTTAGAACATTGGATCCAGGAGGAAGATGAGGAAACAGAGACTGGGAAGATGGGAACAGAAGAGGAGGAGTGGTGAGACGTGACCAGATTAGATGGAAGGACCATGTGCAGGAAGTCAGAAATAAAGACGAATAGTTCATCAAAGATCAGATGCATAGCTGGTTTCACCTCTAGGTCCTCTATTCTGTTCCGGCAATCTAAATCTCTATTTTTGTCCCAGTGCTATGCTATTTTGATCAATGTAGACTTAGAGTATAACCTAAAGTCTGGTAGCATGATGCCTCCATATTTTTTTTGTTTCTTAGAATTGTATTGGGTATTCAGGTTTTTTTCTGATTCCATATGAAACAAAGTACTATTTTTTTCAAGTAATTCAAAGTATAATGGTGGTGCTTTGATGGAGATTTCATTAAATCTGTAGATTGCTTTGGGTAGTATGGATATTTTAGGAATGTTGATTCTTCCCAGAGTGGTGTGTTCTTCCATTTGTTAACATCTGTCCTTTCTTTTCTCGGGGTTTCATAGTTCTCTCTGTAAAGACACTTCATGTATTTTGGGGAAAAGAACCTGTATTTAATAAATAGTGCTGGGAGAACTGTTTAGCTACATACAGAGGACTAAAACTGGACCCCATCTTTCACCACTTACAAAAATTGACTTTCGTTGGACAAAAGATTTAAATTTAAGACACAAAACAATAAAAATTCTAGGAGAAAGTGTGGGAAAAAATCTTGACAGTACAGGCCTGGGAAAAGATTTTATGAAGAAGACCTTCTTGGCAATTGCAGCAACACCAAAAATAAATAAAAGAGATATGATCAAGCTAAAAAGCTTCTGCGCAGCTTAGGGTAAAACAACTAAAGCGAACAGACAACCTTCAGAAAGGGAGAAGATATTTGCCTGCTACAAATCTGACAAAGGGCTGATAACTAATATCTACAGAGAACTCAAATTGATTAATAAAAAAGCAAATGATCTCATTTATAAGAGGGCAAGAGGCATGAACAGAAACTTCTCTGAAGAAGACAGATGAATGGCTAACAAACACATGAAAAAAAGTCTCATGGTTCTTAATCATCAGAGAAATGCAAATCAAAACCACCCTGAATATTACCTAACCCCAGTGAGATTGGCCCACCTCACAACATGCCAAAGCTGCAGATGCTGGCATGTACCTGGAGAGAAGGGAACACATTTACACTGCTGGTGGGATTGAAATGAATACAGCCTCCTTGGAAAGAAGTATGGTGAATCCTCAAAGAGCTAAAAGTAAACTTCCCATTTGATCCTGCAATCCCATTACTAGGTATTTACCCAAAAGAAAAAAAAATCATTTTACCTTAAGGACATTTATACTAGTATGTTTATCACAGCTCAAGTCACAATCACCAAGATTTGGAATCAACCCAAGTGTCCATCAACTCATGAATGGATTAATAAACTGTATACCGTGGTATATGTATACCATGGAATCCTATTCAGCCATAAGAAAAAATAGAGACTTTACATCTTTTGTATTAACCTGGATGGAGTTGGAGAACAGTCTTCTTATTAAAGTATCACAAGAATAGAAAAACAAGTGTTCAATGTATGCAGTACTGTATGAAACCAATAAATAAACAACGGTATTTCCACACATGAGAGAAAAAAGACAATTAAATTCAAGCAGGTAAGGAAAAGGGAGGGGGGAGGCAGAAGGGGAAAGGGTAAGCTCTCACCTAAGGTGCACAATGTAAGGGTCTACAGCACGCCTGGTGTGAAGGGCTCAACTACAACTTGAACTTTAACAAATACAAACAATGCATCCTAGTCATTTGTACTCTTTTTTTAAAATATAAATCTGTGTATTTTATTATTCTTCATTACATTATTTCCACCCCACTCCCCAGTGGTAAGACAGAATTTATTTACAGAAAAGAATACAGAAAACACTAAAGCTCCTGGTAGAGGGAGAGAACTCAAGAGGGGAGAGAGAAGCTCTCTCCATTTCTCTCCCGGTCTTTCACCATCTCCTCCTTTAGGCCTTTAGTCTCAGGGTATATATAGGTGTATGGGTTCCTTGGCCAGGAAACGAATGAATACAATCCCTTCCACCCGGGGGCAAGGAGAATGAATGTATCAATGAATGGATACAGTCCATTCGTGGAATTGAGGCTAAGGAAATTCACAAGAAATTGACCTAGGCATAAGAAATGGGGGTTCCACATTTAGTCCTAAGTGGAAAGTGAAGGAGACACCAAGGCACAGGTGTCTCCTCAGCAGTTGTCCAGCCTTTTTGGCTATTGGAGCCTCTGGTGGGGGTTGGGGGTCCCCCTTCTTGCCCGTCATCCAGCCCGCTGGCTCTTCAGCTGGCTGCCGCAGCACCGACACCTCCAAGGAGGAGGCGGCAGGTCCACCAGCTCTGTTGAGCTGGCTAGGGCGCCAAATGTCCTGCATCAATTCTACCTCTCTGAGTAGAAACTCTAACTGCTGTTAGGGAGAAGGGGCGAAGACTCAATCTAACTGCTTCCTGCTGAATTGGGCGATGATAGAAGGGGGCAGTTAGGATTTCTCCGGAGGGAGAGTGATACAGGGGTTCATGGACTGGAACCATCTTTATTGCATGTGGCTTGATGACATTTCTGGAAAACATAAATCTGATTAGTGTAATCAGTAATAGGCAAAGGTAGAACAGCGTCAGGTCAGAAGCACTCATTCAGTGATGCTAAAAGAAAACCATATTAGGATTTGTCTTGCTGTTTCCTAAATAATAACTTCAAACTTTCTTTTGGCTCACAAGTGTAGGTGGTCTGTGGTTGGCTGTCTTCATTGCCTGCCTCC
>CAUYON010072340.1:0-46594 GCA_963573935.1 Arctocebus calabarensis | reverse complement strand
TTTTTTTTTTTTTGTAGAGACAGAGTCTCACTTTATCGCCCTGGGTAGAGTGCCTTGGCGTCACACTGCTCACAGCAACCTCCAGCTCTTGGGCTTAAGCGATTCTCTTGCCTCAGCCTCCCTAGTAGCTGGGACTACAGGTGCCTGCCACAGCGCCCGGCTAACATCTTGAGATTCTTATATCTTCAAAGACCCAATTTCCAAATAAGGTTAAATTTTGAGGTTCTGAGTAGACATGAGTTTTCAGGAACACTACTCAAACCCGAATATTTCATAGGCCATGTTCTCATGTCTTTAAAAAGAATGCTGTATCTTTATAGTTGCTGAGTTTTGCCAAGGTGAAGAAGCAATATGTTCTGATCCTGAATTTCAAATAGAAAAATAACAGCTTCAAGGTTACAGTGGGAGCAATTTGAGCAAAAATGTTTGGGTTGAACAAAGCAATACAAGGCATTAAGGAAAAGTCAAAGTCTTCAAGCTCCTGGTTAATTTAACTCTTGAGAACACAGCCTTCCCTTGAGTAATGACTTTTACATGCATTCCTTTGACATATCTTTCCTTGCTTGTATTTCATTATAAAAGAAGGAAATAAGGGAAAGAAGATAGGATATTAATTCCACAGGCAAGTTATCGGACTCTTTCTTTTCCTAAAACAAAGACCTTTTATTTTGTTGTTAATTGATGTTTAAATTGTATGATTAATTATCTTGATTTTTTTCCCTTTCCTTTTCTAGTTTACCATGTTCATTCATTGAAGCATGATTGGAACATTTTATCTAAAAATGTACTGATTATGTATTAATGTAGACTAGAATGTGTGGGGACTTTTAAAATATTAGTTTATATTCTTTCTGAAGTTTGTATAAAATGGTGAATTTAAAAAAATTGATCACAATGGATTTTTTCCTAACATGAATTCTTTTATTCTTTGCATAAAAAATAGGAAAGAGGTCATTTTAGATTTATAATACTATCTTTCTTTTTATTCTTTGTGGCTATCACATTTTCATGTAGCAAATCAAAGGATGAATTTCATTATTGCAGGGATTTAATAACCTTTTCCTACACAAGGTAGAATGTGTTCTGTTTAAATTAAATAATTAGAATGGGGAGAGATGTTTAGCCAAAATACTAGGGGCTAATGGCAGAGAGATGGGTAAAACTCTGTTCCTGCTATTGAAGTACTGAAAAAACTAGTGGTAAAGTAATAATTATAATATACCTGTAATATAATACATGCTACAATGGTGATATTTACACATTGCTATGACATTACAGAAAAGAAGTTGGGTGGAGAAGGCTTCACTGAGAGGTGACATTTGAGCTAAATCAGGAAGGATAAGTAAGACTTTGCCAAGCAGAGGGTAAGTTGGAAAAGGATATTCTAAGCAAAATAAACAGCTGTGCTAATTCATGGAGCATGCTATGTTCAGAAAATGGTAAGGAATTTTTCTGTCTAAAGAAGAGTATTTATGCAGCAGATGAGACCTGGTAGGAGAGGAGGATGAGAAGATGAAGCAGACTAGGATCAGATTATGATAAGCTTTATCTATGTAGAACAGATAGTATTTTGCAAATACTGAATTAATGTCTTATAATATCTCTGTTAAAGCATGTTTCTTTGGATTCTTCCACCTCCATAGTTAAGTCATAAAATTTATCCTTCATGGGAAGGGGAAATACTACAAAATAAAGAAGCTGTTGGTTAACTTTGAGTCTTAAAGCAGATTTTTTTGATCTCTTTAGGAAGATAGTAATTGAGAGAACCAGGTCTTATAAGAGAGAGAAAAGGATCTAATAAACTTCTTGATTTCACCCCTTAATATTTCAAAAGCCAGCCTATATAGTGTGTATAAGGGAGACACAATCCATGCAGAAAGCTAAATTGCAAGAGCCTATCCCTTTCAGTCTTCATGGATTATAACAGAACAAAAAGAGGTAGGGAGAGTAAAAGGGAAGTCTTCAGAAATGTCTCTTTTCTCATAGTTCATGCTTTGAGTCAGCAGAGGGATTGAAGTTAGAGAGTGAGGCATGAAAGGAAAGGACACTTAGAAATATCAAAACAAAAATTGCAAAGGGTATGGACATTGACTCGCCTTAGCAGCAGCGTTGGGAAGCCTACAGGCCCAGAGGAACCCATCCTTTCCTCTGCATGTGCAACATGGCATGGGAGCAATGGTGCAGAGACAGGGATAGATAGGTGTCACATAAATAAATCTAAGACACATTCCCCTGGCTCTTCTTAGCTGGTGCATATTTTATAGGGATTCCAGAAGTTCCTGAATGCTTCAGGGAGGGAACTAAAAGGTGTTGAGAACACCAGCAGGCCATCATTGTCTAGTGACACCAGGCTTTCTGGAAGGAAACTTTAAGGCCGAGGTCAAGTGTTCACTCTTCAGCAGTGGCTGCCACCACATCACCTGCATAATTGCACCTGATGGTCACTAGTTCATAGAGTATACACATCCAGCCTTTTCACAAAAGAGATTAGCCAATCAGCCAATGCTAGCTAGATGGTTTGACCTAGAGACACAGAGCAGAGCAAGACAGGCAAAGCTTTCTGATGACGTGATTTTGGGTTTGGACCCCACATGGTGAGGCATCAGCACATGAAGATGTGGGGACAAAATTGAAGTCAAGTAAAACACCGTGAGTAAGAAGGACATAGCAGCAGATGAAGTCAGTGATTCGGGCAGAGGCTAGAAGATACAGAACCTTGTAGGCCATGGGTAGAGTTTGGATTTTATTCTGAATACATTGGAGAGTCATTAAAGTGTTGCATGAAGTAGAGTGATGTGATCCAATTTACCCATTACAAAGATAATTCTGGGTCTCATGTGAAGGATGGACTGTCAAGGACAAGAGTGAAAACAGCAAAGCCAACAAAGAAGCAATTATAGTGGTATAAGTGTGAAATGATAGAAGCTTAGAGAAAGTTGTAACAGTGGAGAGAGTCAATGTTTTTGGATTTGGCAATTATTTTGGAGGTAGGGCCTCACTAATGGAATTTATTGTAATGTGAGGCAATGAGAGAAACAGAGACCATTGGTTTGAGTTGTTGGTATGAGAAATGGGATACAGGGGCCTTCACTGATATGGGGAAAGCTTGGTAGAAGATGAGTGGATTGGAAAACGCGGATCAAGAGTTTTATATTGGTTGCATTAAGTTTGAGATGTCAATTAGACATACAAGTATAAATATCAAGTTGGAAAACAGATAAACAAGTCTAGAGAAGGAAAATTTAGGATTGGAGATGGGAGGTCAGTCTACAAGTCATCTGCAGTATGTAGATGGCATTTAAAGCCAAGCGTTACCTAGGATGAGGTCACCTAAATGGGAGACCTTTCCTCACCACCATACGATTATGTGATCTACACAACCATCTCCTCCTACTTCAGAAGCTCTTGGAGAGAAATAGTGGTGAGAGAAGAAACCCAAAAGACTGAGCTTTCTACCCTTAAGTAATTACAGATTTACCCCAAGAGATGTTTAAAATTATTTTACCGAACTACATGTATAGGTTTACGTTAATATTTAAGTTTTCTTTTATTCACTACAGAGTAAGTAGAGTCTATGGGAAATACAAGATGAGCCCTAGAGAGAATAAAGAGATTCCATTTCTTTTGCTTTCCTGAGTATATTGTGAATAAATCTGACACCCTGCTTCATATACAATTTTAAACCGGACAATCCTTACTACTAACAAATATTTGTTCCTATTACTCTTCTGAAATCAAATACATGAATGATAAAACTGATGTATGCATGGTTTCACAAAACTCAATATTTAATGTCATATATGAGAAATAAAAAGAAAGTAATTTATTATAAAATAGTATTCATTTCTATATATATGTATATATATATAGATGTTTGTTTTTTGTTTTTTTGGTTTTTTTTACAGGCGCCCACCACAACACCTGGCCATTTATTTTTTTGTTGTTGCAGCTTTCGCCAGGGCTGGGCTCAAAGCCACCACCCTCAGTATATAGGACCGGTGCCCTACTCACGGAGCCACAGTCACTGCCCTCATTTCAATATTTTAATGCTCAGACACAACTGCACTGGAAAACATGAAGTAGTCAGACGCTTGCATCCATATATAGATTCGCCATAAACATGACAGCCAGAAATGCAGTTATGTTTTTGGAAACTTAAATACGCCAAACAGCAGGCACAATGAACAGAGGTGCGATTCTCAAAAATGGTAACCAACTTTTATAATACTATGAACAAAACAAAGAACATACTTCCTTTAATTCACGCAATACTTTCATTCCCAAAAAACTCTTGTTTAAAAGCTCAAACTGGTGTTTCACCTTCATTAATTGCTTGGGAGACATTTGAGAGTGTGCAAGAGTGAAACAATTTTTTAATCAAGAAAAACTGTTCATGCAGTACAGGACACCTAACTTCCCAGGATCCTCCCCAGTAAAAGCCACTAGTATCTCTAATCTCTGTGAAAACAACAGCAATGAAAAAGTACCTACAAATTAGCAAATAATCTAGTGAACTATATCATTCCCGTTGAGAACTATTTTTCAAGTGATGTGAGACTATGAAAAAATGACAAGCAGAAAGGTGTTTACACATCAAGGTTTTGGAAGATACCATCAATGGCATTGTATATACTAAAATGGGTAGAAATTAACAACTAAAAATCCCATCCAGTGGCTGTTGCAAACTTTATTGTCCATCATGGCTTTCAGGTGAGAATAGAGCTGAATTACTTCTTTCAGAAATACAAAGTACCCACAACTAAACTCATTGGGAAAAAAATAAAACAGAACAGTTTTCCCCATCCAGATTCAGACTCTTATTACCAAATACTCATAACTTTTTAAAAGTCTCATGTGTAACCAGGGCCCTGGCTCCTCACACCTCCATCCCTATCTTAGAAAATTGTCAGGTACACCTGGGTTGTCTTCCTGTCTGTGTCACTCCTCTCACCAGCCCCATAAAACCCTACCTCCATTTTCATGATTAATGTGGGCAGCCTGCAGGAAGGTGATTCTTTCAGCAATTGTATGGGACCAACAATCTATATTATAATAGGAAAGCAAAAAGCCAATCTAAAAAAACTACAGAGCAGCTCAGCAAAATCAGAAGGTCCTGATCAAACTCCTGAGTGAACAGAGGAAGGCCCAGATCACCCAATACTTCTCAAACCCCAAAAGAGACTGTCCCAAGGGAATTCATTCCCTTTAATTATACCTTATGGAAAAAAACTGGCCCAGCAATTTCTCAAATGAGATTATCAGAACAAAAGGAAGAGCATTACATAAAGGACTTCAGTGAATTATGAGACTAGATCAGTGTTTCTCAATCTTTTTTATCTAATGGCTCATTTGAACCTATAGTTGAACTTCCATAGCATACTTCAATTATGTTGATCAAAAAAAAAAGTTAAAAAAGAATATACCTACTGTTCTTTGAACTTCATTTGAAAATAATTTAATTAATGATCTTTAAAAATTTTTGCAGCACACTGGTTGAAAATCACTGCTCTAGATAAATTAAGTTTCTTTTCTCTACAATCTGGCCAACTATGTTCATAACATGTCTTCAAATCACTCAATATTGAACTGCCCAGGAGTCATAGCATTGACATAGGAGAAGTGGATTTTTTTTTTTTTTTGAGACAGAGTCTCACTCTGTTGCCCTGGGAAGAGTGCTGTGACATTAGAGTCCACAGCAACCTCAAATTTGGGCTCAAGAGATCCTATTGCCTCAGCCTCCCAAGTAGCTGAGAGTACAGGCGACCACCACAATGCCTGGCTAGTTTTTTCTATTTTTAGTAGAGATGGTCTTGCTCTTGCTCAGGCTGGTCTCAAACTCCTGAGCTCTACCAATCCACCTGCCTCAGCTTCCCAGAGTGTTAGGATCACAGGCGTGAGCCACCACGCCTAGGCCAGAAATATTTTTCATACTCTATTTTTACTGCAAACCCATACTTTAAATATATTGTAACAAGTCACTACTGCTTTCTAACTCACAGTTTGAAAAATCTAAATTTGTGTAAATATCTGAATTTTGACCATAGACCCAAACACACATATACACATCCCCTACTTTTAATTACTAGAACAAATTTATAATGAAAAAAAATAGTTTAACATCTATCTTCATTTTTCAAACATCTCAAAGGTAAAAGATAATGAATTCATAAAGCCCTCAACCATCCTGCAAACACATTGAAGTTCTATTAAGAAAACCTAGGTGATAAGAAATTCTAAATTCTAAGATTTTAGAATCCTAATTAGTTAAAGGGGAGCTTCCAAAGACAGTCACATCTGTAATGTACTATTTACCATCATCATGGACAATTTGATCATTGTAATGTACTATTTCCTATCATTATTGAAACTTGAAACTATAGTTTTATTTACATTGTGTCAAAAAAGTAGCATTGTTTTCATGATAACATTTGGCTTAATAAAAGCAATAAAATGAAAGACTCCCCTAAAAGCATAGTAGTATTTAAATAGCTCTTTTTGTAGAGTAGACAGAGTCTTTGGAACATCTACGGGAGTTCGACTCATTTGTGCTAATGTTTAATTAGGAAATTATGGAAAATGATGCGCTAAAATATTCAATGTATTTTTAAGAAATAGTATCATATATACATGATTGCATAAATAGATAAGCACAAGTCATTATCCTGTTTTAATTAAAATTCTAATGAAGATAGAATTAGTTGCATTTCTGATATGATAGGTGTGCTTTTAAAACAATTATTTCTTTCTGTTACTGAAAAATGATAACAGTGGAAAATATTGAACTACCTTGATATCTAGGGTCAGAAAAGGGATGATAAGAAATAGACTCAAATCCTAGGGCTTATGTTCAAACCAAATGTATTTCAATAATGAAGTCTCACTTAGCTATAATCTCTTTGGGAGTCTTCGTGCAAATTCTCAGATATGGGAACTTGGGAACCACAAGCTGATGCAATATTGTGAAAAATGCTCCAGGGAAAAGACCATCTACAAAACAAGCGTATCAAATGAATTGTGTTGAAGAATTTAAACCAAAATATAAAAGCAAGAAGAGTAATACAGGATCATGAAAGTAAAATTCTGTTGCATTATTTTAAATCACTCTTTCTATTTGGGAACTGTGACAATTACCTTCAAAAATACGCCGTTTACCTGAAACTTAAAACTATAGTTATTTTCTTTACCTTGATTCAAAAAATGGCATGCTTTCATGATAACATTTGGCTTAATAAAAGCAATAAAATGAAAGACTCCCCTAAAAGCATAGTAATATTTAAACAATTCCCACTCCGGCCACATACACCTAAAAATACAAAAGCAAGATTAATGTTCTTAATAAATCCCACAGGATTTGAGAATAATTTTGTGAGTTTGAATATGAATGTTCCTATGAGAAATATTTGCATTTTACCACTGCAAGAAAAATAAAGCAAAATGTAAATAAGGCAGAAACAACTTAATTAAAAACATTTTATCAAATTGTAGTTCTTGAACACCTACAAAACCATTGTGATAATACGCTCATTGACTAGTTTTCATGGAAAACAGCTTTAAACTTTTTAGTTTTGTAAGATTTAAAGAATCTTTAATCTTAGTTTACAGTTTAATATATTAATGTATATTAATATTTGGCTACCTTCTGAATTGCTCTTAGAAAGTAATCACTATGGTATTTATTTCTATGTTTCCCAAAAATATATAGTTCTATGAACTTAGCAAAATATAAAAACTTGTGATAATTTCTGTAGATGAAATTGTTATACAATATTCAGTGCTTATATACAATCTTTTTACACTGATACAAAAAGCTAACACATGGAGGACTTACAAGGTTTAGAATACTTTACAGAACAAGGACTCTTAAAAGTAACCTATTGTAAAACATACATTATAGTTTTGTTTCTGAATTATAAAATCAAACAGGCTCAAATAAAAGGAAAAATGTGTGTTTGGTATCCATTCATACTTTTTCTGTGACTGCCTTTACCCACTTCTGTTTTTCTATTGGATTGCCTTTTTACTATTGATTTTAAGAGCTCTTTATTTATAATACATACTGGTCTGTTTAGCAAATGTGTGCCAAATTTTTTCCTAGTTTGTGTTTTATTGATTATTGTTTACTATATTTGAGATTTTTTCATACAAGTCTTTATACATTTGTTTAGTTGCTTCTAACTTTTGTGATATCCTTTTAAAACTCTACCTTATTTACTCACATTTTCTTTATATACATTTATACTTTTGTTAAATAAAACTGAAGACTTTGATTATGTTGTAAGGCAGATAGCCCTATTTCTAATTTTCCAAGTGGCTAGCTAGCCACTTATTTTAGTATCATTTTGTAATCACCTTTTCTCAGTTATTTGAAACGATAATATGTTCCGTGATAGATAGAAGATGAATGCCACAAATATCCACATCCTAATCCCCAGGACCTGTAACTATGTTAGGTCACATGGCAAAGGGAAATTAAGACTGTAGCCATGAGCATATTTGGTTAAGGTTGTTAATCATATGGACCAGTGATGTGAAAAGTAGGTGGGCCCAATGTAATCCAAGAGTGCTTATATGTTATAATAGAAAATCATCCCTCATACAAAGGCCTAAGGAAGTCACAAGTTGAATGAACTCCTAAATGAAATAGGTATCAGAATGATCTGATGAAGAAGCTAAAACATCTGTCATAAAAGAACTCAACAAGGAGGAAGGCAAAAAGTTCAGACTTAGAGATTAGAGGATACTGTGCTGCTGGCTTTGCAGATGGAGAAAGGGGTCTCCATCTTCAAAGCCATCAGTGTAAAGGCAGGCAGCCCCTAGAACTTGAAAGAGGCAAGGAAACAGATTCTCCCCTAGAGCCTCCAGAAGAAATTGACTTTAGCCCACAGAGATCCATTTTGGACTTCTGATCTCCAGAACCATAATATAAACTTGTTTTAAGCCAATAATTGTGTGGTAGCTTGTTTCAGCAGCAATAGAAAACCAAGATGCCTCCTTTTACAAATAAGCAAACAGCCTTTGGAATGGGAAATTTTTGTATGTTATGAATCTGACAAAGGCCTGATAACTAGAATCTACAGAGAACTCAAAAAATAAGAAAAGAGCAAACAACTCCCTCTATAAGTGGGCAAGAGAATTGAACAGAAATTTCTCTTAAGAAGACAGATTAATGGCCAAAAAACATTAAAAATTCTCATCTTTAATCATCAGAGAAATGCAAATCAAACCATTCTGATGGCGAATGGCCCCAGTGAGAATGGCCCACATTACAAAGTACCAAAATTGTAGATGCTGGCATGGATGTGGAGAGATGGGAACACTTCTACACTGCTGGTAGGATTGTAAACTAATACAACCTTTGTGGAAAGAAGTATGGAGAATCCTCAAAGAACTAAAAGCAGACATTCCATTTGATCCTGCCATTCCATTACTAGGTATCTACCCAGAACAAAAATCATTTTACCACAAAGACATTTGCACCAGAATGTTTACTGCAGCTCAATTCATAATCACCAAGTTGTGAAAGCACCCCAAATGCCTATCAACGCATGAGTGGATTAACAAACCATGGTATATGTATACCATGTATACCATTCAGCCATAGAAAAGACGGAGACTTTACTTCATTTATGTTTACCTGGATGGAGTGGAAACACAATCTTCTTAGTGAAGTATCTCAAGAATGGGGAAGAAAGTATCCACTGTACTCAAGACTAATATGAAACCAATATATAAACACTTAACTGCTGGTATGAATGATAAAACACAAATGTGGTCTAGTAAGGGAGAGGAGAGAAGGGGGGAGGGGAGAGACCTCGCTTATGTGGGGCTGTAGCTGGGGTAGGTGAATTCCACAGTTTGCCTGGAAAGTTAGGATCCTTTGGCAGGAACTGTTGGTGGGGAACTGACTAGATCCTTTGTCTTAGGACAGCGGTCGTGACCCACAGGAACTGTATTAAAGGGTTGCGGCATTAGAAAGGTTGAGAACCACTGTCTTAGGAGGACAGGAGGAGGAGGAGGGGGAAGAGTTTGTGTGTGGCTTCATTAGGCCCCCCCAACAATCTCCAACCATCTCTCTTGAACTCTTGTCATCTGCAGCCGCCACCTAATGCCTTTAGGCTCTTAACAGCAAAATTGCTGGGAAGAGTGGCCTGAAGTGACTGTCTCCACTTGCTCCCCTTACACTCTTCCCAAGCCACCGTCACCTCACGGGGCCTGTTCTTGTGGAGGTCACCAGTAGACACTGCATCATCTTTCTGCTCTTTTATCTTAGGTATCAATTAGGATGCTTTCAGCAGAATGTTGCAGAATGTCCAGCTAAAAGAGGCTTACACAGTACAGACATTGACTGTCATAAGAGTTCTGTTCTCACCGAGCAAGGGCGTTCTGGGGTGGCTCAGCTGTTTCCTAACACCTGCAAGGACCCAGGACCATGTGGGCAAAGGCTCCTGTGTGGTAGTAGGAGGGCTGTAGCAGATATTATGTTATCTAAAAGAAAGGAAGGGGATGAGCGGTTTTTATTCCTTACATTTTTCTTTTTATGATGGAGGATTTTTTCCACCCTGGAAACCCCAAACATCCTTCTTAAATGTCACTCCCTTCCTGTGAAGCAAGAATTCAGTGTACTCAATTCTAATATTAAGGCGATAGATGAGCTAATACAGGGGGTGGGGGAGGGGAATGAGAGAGCTGGGAGAGGGGAGGAAGGGGATGGGTGTCAGGGAGTGTGGGAGCGGGACACAATTATAAGAGGGATTTTATCTAGCAAATGCAATCAGTGTATCCTAATTCTTTGTACCCTCAATGTATCTCAACCAATAAACAAAAAAGAAAAAAAATAGAGTAAAAAAAGTCACTCCTTAAACTCATCACCAGCAAAGAGGGGATGCTCCTGGCTTAGACTAATTAAGATTCATCCTGCTCCCCAGGCTGTGAGGGGGGGCACCTTTGAAATGTTGCCATTTAACTAAAATCTAGTCTTTAGCAAAGAATGGGGAGGGGCTAATAGGGAGGGGCTAAGACAGTGTCTGTGGCTTCTTCCTGGACACCTTGCAGCGGTTTTGACGCCCCACCGCCCCACCGTGCCTTCCTTCTTAAAGCACTTCACTTCTGTCACTTGCTTTGTGACAGCATTTCCTCCAGGTTTTCCTTCATCTTTTGTGGCCTCTCCTGTTTCCTGTTGCCCCTTCCAGTTGCTGCACCAGTAAGTGGTTGTACGCCGGCTCGGGGTCCTTCTGCTCTGGGTCTGTAGGTCCTCCTGGGTGTTCTCAGCAGCCCCGTGGTACCATCACTTCTGGGAGCCTATCTCCAGACCCGCACGCCCAGCTGCCTCCTTGGTATTTCTCCATGTGTCTCCTTGCCCTCTCCCACTATAAAGACTAACACTGGACTGTGGGCTTTGCAAACCTGCTTCTCCCAAGAGCTCCCCGTCTCAGTGAAAGGCGCCACTGTCCGTATAGTTGCCCAAACTCAAGTGTGGGCACAAAGCGTGAGTCTGCCCTTTCTGCCCTTCCACACACTCAGGAAGCCTTGCCCGCTCCAGGCTGTAAATCCAGAACCTGTTTGTTCCTCTCTGTTTTTTGCTCCTGCCACCTTGGTTTCACGTGTTCTTATTTGAAGGCTGACAGAGCCTTTTTATTGGTCCTCTTACTTCTCCAACTTCTAGTAATTGATTCTCCGTGGTACAGCCAAAATGATCCTTTAAAAATGTGAATGAGAATTTTTAAATCACCGTCTCAGCTTAAAACTCTCTGACAGTGCCCCTTTCTGCTGGGCATGAAGTGTGAGTTTTCGGTGCTGGCCTGCAGATTTCCAAGTGCTGTGGCTGCTGCTGACTTTCCCCCCACACCTTATCTTGAGCCATGTTCCTCCAGCCCACTCTGCACTTGTTTCTGTTTTTTGAATAAACCAAGCTCCTCCTGGTCTGAGGGCTGTGCGGCAGGACCTGTTTTTTTCCCTTCGGAATTCTCTTCTACCCATGCTTCATAGGATGGGCTTCTCCCCACCTCTGAATCTCAGCCCAAATGTCACGTCCTCAGAGAAGCTTTCTCTAACCACCCACTCCTGCTGGGCACCCTCTGTCACAACACACTGTTAGAATTCTTTGCATTATGCCTTTTCCCTGAGGGGGAAGAGAATTCTGCTTGTTATTGTTAATTTTAATAAACTAGAATTTTAAAGAATTAATAAACTCAATTAAAAACTTTAAATTTGTAAACTGAAACCATTCAAATGATAGCTCTGTAAATTCAGGGGAGGAGAGAGTTTTAGGAAGGAGGACTTATTAATTTAGCAGCATGCAATACTCCACAAAGACTGAAGATAATGATAATGATGATGGTGGTAATGATGGTGATAACTAACATTTATAGTAATGATGAATTTGGAAGCGTGCCAGACACTTTGCATGCATTATGTTATGTAATCCCGACAATGTCAAGATTAAATATCCTGACAATATCTCTGTTGGGAATCTTATCATTCCTATTTTCAGAACACTGAGACTTATGGAGGTCAGGCACAGTGCTTGGCACTTGGGGGCTTTCAAGTAATGTTTGCTTTGTTAGTACATGAATTTTCCCCCAGTCTTGGAACTGGTAGATGGTAGAGTTGAGAGTCCAACTTAGGTCTGAGTAAATTCAAAGTCCATATTTACAACCACCAGTCTATATTTGCTTAGAGGAGGACTAAAAAACCCTCAAAAGATTGAGGAAGGGAAATATAATATAGGATAACCAAGTTCCATGTTTGACAAACAAGTAGAGTGTTGGACATTTTCTGGACATCTTGGTTTTTGGTTTATCCTATTGTAGGACACATGTCTAATGTTTGTGGTATGCTTGAAACTCTCGTGGGCTGAAGGAGGCCTCACACAACATTGGGCAAGAGTGGGGGACCTATAGCCTTCTGACTCCAAGATTATTCCTTTTTAAGCACCAAAAGAAACAAAAAAGCTTCATCTTTCTCTGCTGCATCACTTTTAATGAAAGTATTTGTTATGTAAAATTTGGATTCAGTCAAAAGGCCAAATTTAAGGACCAGGAAGGCCACAAGTTTGCTTAAAGTCTTAGATTTTCCATCACTCTGATGAGATTGATGAAACACACATGTGGATAAATGCAGAGTCACATGATGAAACACACATGTGGATATATGCAGAGTCACATGATGAAACACACATGTGGATATACGCAGAGTCACATGATGAAACACACTTGTGGATAAACGCAGAGTCACAGGTAGAAACCACCAGCATAACTGATGAAGACAGAGATGGAGTGGAATGAGAGAGAGAAGTGGGTGGTTTTGAACTTCTGCTGCTTAGTGGAAGGAAAGCACATGGATTTGTGGACAGCAAAAAAGAGGGAGACAGAGTTAAGTCCAGGCAAGATGATACACATTTGCAGATTTTGCCCAAGGGGACAGAAAGGTCTGAGAGCAGCTTGGGAGTGATCAGAGGGGAGTTTGGAAGAGAAGATTAGGGAAATGAGAGCTATCAGTAGAGGAAGTGAGGTTAGGCTGGTCATGGGAGCTATTTGGAGTTTCTGAGAACTAATGTGACATAAATGAATATTTGTGAGGGAGAAATCTTGCTGGGGTGTCTTTGGGAGAAAAACAAGATTCAAATAGGAAATACTAGTTAGGACAAAGTTTCTTAAATTTCAGCCTTTCCTATGCCATCTTTACTTTTTAATTTTTGGGGGGCCATGTTTAAATATCACCTGTATGACTATTTACTTAATACTTTTCTCTAAGATGATTGCACTTCTAAAAACTTAAATTCAGCTTGTCCTATGCTGGTATTTATCTCTATTTACTTAAAACTGTAACAAAATTTATCCCTTATTTAAAAAACTTAAATAAATGTAGCCTTATCCCCAGGAATAGTATCTATGAAATCATAGGTATTTGGTGCCAGTCCTATTTTTTCCTAGTTAAAACCATGGCCACTAAAGAAAGGTAGCATCTTTGTGTCACCTAGCATTGCCTTGTGTACCACTGACAGTTCATTGCTACACTTTTAGGAATACCCAGGGCACTGTGACAGCTCTCTAGCTGGGACATGATGATACTGAATAAATGAGAGTCAGCCTACTTTTATTAGAGACTTACTACGTACAAACCACTGTGCTAGTGGACATGAAAATATGAATTAGATGCAATCTTTGCTTTTAATGGAGTTGGAACAAACAAAGCAGGGAGAGAACAGTACAGCAATTAGTAGCTGAGATGTAGGCTTGAAGAGTCCGATCTCAGCCGTATGGAGCAGCTTTTAAATATGCCATGGGACATCAGGTCTGTCGGCTGGGCAGCTGGAACCTGGGTTGGGTAAGCTTTCCTCAAGTTCAGTTTACTTCAGCAAGTATTTGCCAGACACAAAATGATGCTTTTGCTAATACTAAGGAAATCAGAGTGTGTTAGGGAGTGACAAACCAGAAACCAAAGGATGAAGTGGGAGGCAGAGCAGGAGAAAGACCACGGGAGAGATGCAATGGGCGTATGATCAGGGCTTATGGGGAGAAGAGTTCATTGCCATCTCTGGGGACTGGAAGAAGCCTCCTAGAAGAGGTGGCATTTCAGATGGACCTTGAAGGATGTATGAGGAAAAGGTAGTGATAGAGGGTGTCCAGCAGAAGGAAGAGCATTGAAGTAGCACCAAAGAGGGAAAATGAGGCACCTGTTTGGAAGAACAGTTCTCCAGGATGAAAGGAGAAGAAGGGAAGGTGGGTCTTATGAGTGCCCTAGACACCAGGGTGGGAATGGATTTATTCCCATAGATGATCAGGAGCCATGGAAGACATGACATGTTACAAGCTGCATTTCAGGAAACAATTAGGTGGTTGTACATATATGAATCAGGAAGAAGCTGCAGCAATCTGGGTGAGACACAGAGCTCGTGAGCGGTCACTGCGACAACAGCCTGGGCAAGTGGAGAGAAAAGGTCTAAATAGTCGGAGAGCTGGGGACTGATCAATCATTTCTCTCAAGTTACGAGGAGGAGAGTGGTGGATCCGTGATGCACGGAGTAGGGGAATGAGGATAATCAATGAAGTTCCAGGACATGATGAGTGAGGGAGGAGCAGGTGGCATCCTCAGATGGCTCTTCACTGTGTAACCGAGGCAGTCTAGGCTGCAGTCTCTTCCTTTCATTTCTGGCTTTAAGCACATTCAAGGATAAATAGCCATATAATTTCTGCTTGGACTTTCATGCCTGAGAGGCACAGGGATATCACTGAAAATAGATATATTGCTCTTGACTTGTGCCAGGGTAACATGTCCTGGGAAACTGGCTTGCAGTATCCTCTGAAAAGTCATTTGAGTGGCTCCTTTTTATGCACAAAGTAGGTATTTCTTTTTCAATTTCCCATATTTAGGGATACTTACGTGACAGGATCCCTCCCTTCCAATCTCTTGTTTTCTACTTGAAGATGATACTGTGGTTGGTTGTGGATGCAATTCTGCTTTTATATAGGAAGGACTTTACGATGAACACATTTAAGCAAGGAGCAGACAGGCTTAATAGGAGCAGGGTTGGGATTTGATATTCCCACTGCAAAGCAAAGAGAAGGGTGGACCACTGGAAGTTTCCCCAGAGAAACTTCTAAATTTATAAATCTCCCAAATTCATTCATTTTCATCTGTGGTTCTTTCATCTATGGTTCTTGTTCTTTCATCCGGCTAGTTTACGTAATGCCCATCTCTGTACTACCTGGGATGAAACACCAATTTTAATTGCAATGAATAGGGCAAAGCAACTCTTGGGAGCTGCTCTGGGAAAGAAGAGGAGGCTGAATTCTTCTAATGGAAACTTCCCGGGGGAGCGTGACTCACTGGCCTTTATCCCTGACACCACACAGGGATTGATGGAGCTCCAGGAAATGCCCAGAAGTCTACAGCCAATTTAATGACACAAATGAAAGGAGAAGATGCTAGTAAATGGATCTGTATTCTCAGTTATCAAAAATGCCAATGCTGTCTCTTAGATAGAGTGTGTTCTGAGCTCGCTGCCAGGTGTTTCTAAATAGAAGACTTCACATTTTATAGCCCCAGAAAGTGCACACTTAAAAATAGTGTCTACTTTGAAACTGGGTATTAAGTAGACACCAAACTTTTTGAGTCTGTTGCTGGCTCTAGGTCTCTAACCTAGTGGCACAAAATGTTTGATGCTTATTTTATTTTATTTTACTTATTTTTATTTTTATTTTTTGCAGTTTTGGCCAGGGCTGGGCTTGAATCCATCACCCCTGGTATATGGGGCCGGCACCCTACTCCTTGAGCCACAGGCGCCGCCCAGCTTATTTTATTTTTTAATATTAATTTAATTTGTTTTTGAGACAGAGTATCACTATGTCACCCTCAGTAGAGTGCTGTGGCATCACAGCTCACAGCAACCTCAAACTCTTGGGCTGAAGCAATTCTCTTGCCTCAGCATTCTAAGTAGCTGGGACAACAGGTGCCTGCCACAATGCCTGGCTATTTTTTTGTTGTAGTTGTCAGTGTTGTTTATGCTGGCTGGGGCTGGGTTCAAACCCACCAGCCTCAGTGCATGTGGCCAGCACTGCAACCACTGTGCTACAGGTGCCGAACCTATTTTTTAATATTAATTTTAAACAGAAGATTTGGTGAAATGATGAGCATTCAACTTTGTTTTTTTGCATGCTTTTCCTATTGCATCAACTTTTCTTTTTAAATGATAGAACCTCATTATGGCTGGTAGGAAATTCATTTATTCATGCATGTATCTATTCATCAAATTTATTTACTATCTGCCAGGATCAGTGTAGGATTATGAGAAATAAGGATAAGAGCCACATTTTGTATGTTTTATGCTGCTCCAAGAGAAATGTTCTCTTGTATTACATCAATACAAGAGAACTCATATGGCACTAATTCGTAGGTCCATTGTAAAAATTATTTAACACTTCTGTAATCAGAATGTGTCTTACTACCAAAATGTCATGGTGCAACTGGTGATTTTACTTTTTTTAGAGATAAAATAATGATTGTAATAGTGGTGTATTACATTTGATAAGAGATATCTCACAATACTATATTGATACTATGCTTTGAGCGATATAGTGGCCACACTTGGAGTTCAGGATTGATCTTAACCCTCTAGTTTTGGGCATTGAAGTTAGTTCAGGGATGCCAGGACTCAGACGCTCAGAAATCCAAATCTAGGAGGAGACAATCAGAAGGCAGATGAAGACAGTAACCGCACGATGGAGAGAAATTCTCTGATGCCTCGTGTCTGGGTATCTTCTCATTCTGTCTCACCTGCTAATAAGTTTGTTGCCGTGTGACCCTGCCAGGCTTCAGAGCAGAGCAGGTGGAGTGAGTGAGAGACTGCGCTGAAGTGTGGAAGAGGAGCGTCACGGCGAGAGACGAGGGCCAGTGTGTACCTGGTCACGGTAAATTGAACAGCAAAGTTACAGGGATAGAGGCAACACCCACTTATGAAGCGTCTTACTGTTGCCCACTTCAGAAACACTATATTTTAGAATAAAAATTCTGCAAGCCAGATACTCATTGACCTTCACTATGATCCTCGTTTCATGTGTGAAACTGGAACTCCGAGAGGATGACTTGTCTAGTGTCCTGTAGTGAGGACGTGGGGGAACCAGGATTCAGGCTGGTGGTTTATGGCATCAAATTTTACTTCACTTCCAATGTGCTGCACAGTATTCCCAAAATCTTAGACCAGGCATTGACTTTATACCTAGTCAGGAAGTCTTAGAGCCAAGTAGGGTCAGAACACGAAGAGTTACATAAAGGAACCTGAATTTAGGGTTGCAGAGCCAGATTCCATCCGGATCTTGAGTAGATTCCTGTGTGACACAGCCCAGGTGTGTGGCCTAGAGCAGGTCGGGAGGGAGTGGATGTCCAGTGGTGCAGGGAAGTAGCTGGTAGCTTGGTGAGTTAAGGGCTGAGGTTTAAGAATTTGTTACTTGGCTCAAATCAGACTCCCAAAGGGCTGAACTGCTGTTGTAGTTGATTCCAGAACTCGTGACAGGGTATTTTAATAAAGTTTATGATCCCAAGAGGGACTTGCTGAAGGGATGAGCTCTTAGTCCATAGTTGGGAGCTGATGAACAATTCTAATTATGTTTCTAATATTTGTGGGGATGTTCTGTTAATGTATTCCTCTTAGATTTTGATACCGTGTAGATCTCAAGGAAATTTAAAGCGTTTTCCTTCATTATTTCAAATTACCGTTATTTGCTTAGAGCTCTTGTAAGAACCAAGATGAATTTTACAAATTACAGGAAAGAATCCAAGCTTTCAAATGCCCACGGTGACTATTCAAATCTGGGCACAAGAAGAAGTCTACGTTGTTCATAGAAGCCTGTTTCTAATTTCTTCTCACAAAGATGACAGAACAGAATAGATTTTGTTAATTTAGAGAAAGAATCTCCCCAGAATGGTCAGAACAATCGTCTTTCTAATGATGCATGGAGCAAGACCACGATCACCAGTAAGCATTGTCATCAGTAAGCATTTATTAAGTACCTGACTACTTGTTGCTTGGCTCCAGTTATCTCTCTTGCAAAGTCTCATTTCCTGCCTTCCAGAGTTTCCATTATAAAAGCAAATAGATGAGGAAACGCATGTAAGAAATACATAGAGTATTCCGTGCTAGAATATTAATCAACACCCAGTTAGAAATCTATAGCCTACCTAAGTATCCTAGGTGACTGCATTTACATGTTTTCTAAGGGTGGAAAGCAGCATTATTCGACCACCTGAGAGGGGAAGGTTGGGACGGTATCCTTGAAGTTGTACATTAGATTTAGGTGAGGAAAGAGAAAGCTGACAATGTCTCAGCTCAGGAATTGATTCTAAAGGTGGCACTTTGCTGCCAGCATTGGTGCGTTAAAGGCCCAAATAGCCCTGTGAGGACATTTGCACCTTTGTATGCTTGAAACCTGGGCCTCACGGTACCCACTCAGCTTCTGCCTTGGGGATACCCTGGGCACTTTTGCTCAAATAGATAGACTTCTTGGTGAAGGCTCTGACCTAGCTACCCTGTCATCCTATCGTAGTATGCACGAGGCCCATGAGAAACCATTAGGCATCTTTGTGTTGCCAAACTTGGGGAGAACCATCTCTCTGCTGGTGCCCTCACTCTGCACCCTGCCATTACAAGGTTCTGGGAAGCTTCATCTGATTTTCCCAGGGCTGTCTCATTGCACACCTCCAGAGGGCACCATTCATATGTATTCTATTAGAATTGTACTGTTACTATGGTAGTCCTGTGTTCTGACTGATCTTTCATGCTCCTCCCTGGAGCTGTCCATGCAAGGCACATCTTATGAAGTGTGCAGTCCAGCCAGCACCCAGCTGGGCTCTTGGGAGCTGAGACCCCCTTCAGCCAGCCTCACCCTTTCCCTGCCCCCTGAGCTCTCTGAGCAGTTCTCCTGCTGCCAATGATATGTTTTTTTCTTCTAACAAATACCTTTCCTGTAACGGCTTATATGTGGATTGAAGGCCAGTTAGAGCTCATCTTAGCAAATTCTACCTAGATAAATGGTCAGTTCCAAGACAATAGGAAAAGCCTCACTTAGGGTCATGTTGTGATGGAGAAATCCTTCCTTCAAATGAAAGCTGGCAGGGGAATCAGATCTGTGGCAGGTGATGGGCACCATGTGCTGAGTAGAAGGAAATGAGGGTCGACTGCTCAAGACTGACTCCTGTGCATACTTAGAAAACCTCTGTGCCTGGAAAGCCAGTGTGGTTTCCATGACCAGGAGAGTTTCCCAATTTTTCTAGTTTTACTGTGTTTGCCCTGTTCATGACTTTCTGATGAGCGAAATAATCACAGTGCTGCCCATTTCCACTGCAGAGTGACTACCCATTGGGCCACCACAGTGGGCCTCTTCCCAGAGCACCACCCTGCCAGGTGCATACCTGCCTCCCCTCTCCTGACACTGACCTAGAAGCTTTTGGGCAATGCTATACAAACTTGCTTGGTGGGTGCTTTTCTTTTCTTTTCTTTTTTTGTGAATGAAAAGATCTGCCTCTGGCTCTGAATATAGCAACTGCACATCCTGCAGAAATAAATTTGTCTTTTTCTTGTGGCCATGCTAGCTTTAGGGCTTTGCGCCTTATAGGAAAGTTGGTGAGAAGTTTTTCTAAAGATTTCTCTGTAAAGGTCTCCATCTTTGTGCTTAATAGAGTACTTAGAAGGCCAGTTTCATTCTATCTATTATACATACAAATTTTATTTTTTATTTTTTAGAGACGGAGTCTCACTTTGTTGCCCTCAGTAGAGTGCTGTGGCGTCACAGCTCACAGCAACCTCCAGCTCTTGGGCTTACGCGATATTCTTGCCTCAGCCTCCCGAGTAGCTGGGACTACAGGCGCTGGCCACAATGCCTGGCTGTTTTTTTTTGTTGCCAGTTTGGCCCTGGGCCGGGTTTGAATCTGCCACCCTTGGTATATGGGGCCGGCTCCCTACTCACTGAGCCACAGGAGCTGCCCTACACATACAAGTTTTAAGGCTTTGGACAAATTACCTAAATTCCTTGGGCCTCAATTTCTCCATATCTGAAATTGGAGCAAGAGTAGAATTTTTGTAGGAGACTGTTGTGAGACTTAGTGAGAATGTTCATGGGAAACACACACAGTGCCAGCTCAGAACATGTCCAGAACACATTACTAAGCGTGTCAGTTTGTTACTTTTGCTGTAACAAGTTACCCAAATTGGATGTCTTAGTAGGTTTTTATATCATATCCTTTTGCAAGTTTGACTTCCATAATGGGGCTTTGGGGACTAAAATCAAGACATTCATGCTGCCGTGTTTCTTCCAGAGGTCCTAGGGGTAGAAAAATTTCCTTGCCTTTTCCAGTTCCTACAGGCTGCCCACATTTCCTGGCTTGTGACTGTATCATTCCACCTGTTTTGGCTCTTCTGTCCCCTTCTTCTGCCCCTGGCTCTCCTGCTTCCTTCTAGTAAGGACTCTGAGATTACATTGGTCCACTCACATAATCCAAGATCATCTGCTCATTTCCAGATCCCTAACTTAGTCACATCAGCAAAGCCCCTTGACTGTGTAATTTAAAAAATTATTTTAAAAAATCTTAAAATTTTTTTAAGTATCCACAGTATGCCAGACCTTCTACTTGATGACTGGGCATACACAGTGACTAAGACACAATCAATGCTTATGCCAAAATAGATAAAATGCAATGGTGCTGTTTATGATAATCATAGTAGTTGACATTTCCCGAGTGTTTACCATTCACCAGGTCTTGTGTTAGGCACTTGAAGTCTCATGATGGCACAAAGGGAAAGGTACTATTCCCATTTTATGGATAAGAACACTGAGGCTAAGAGAGCTTAAATATTCCCCCTTCCCCTGAAGGCCATGTAGCTAATGACAGGAACTCAGGTCTGTCTGATTCTAGGCATACACCATTAATCACTGCACTACATTCTGCCCCTTGAAGATTCTCTTGTTAACAATGTGTGTAAATAAAGGTTGACCAGCTTAAGAAGAGCAGATCGCATGTGTGGCTGTGATGGGGGCCAGTGGGCAGAGTTCTCAGGGCAGGCAAATGCCACATTGTCCCCATCCTTGCTGTGGTGCAAAGATGCAAGTTCATGGCCCTGGCAGTTGGGCAAATGTTGCCTTGTCTTCAAGTTGATCTAACACGGCAGTTCTTAACCTGTGGGTCGTGACCCACAGGAACTGTATTAAAGGGTGGCAGCATTAGGAAGGTTGAGAACCACTGCTCTAACAGAATGTGTTAGGGAATGATTAATTCCACCAAACCGATTCTTCCCTGAGATCATTTATCACTGTGCTAATGAGTTCCTGCTTCAACTTAAGGGAGTGTGTGAATGTCAGAGAAGGCGCCCAGTGAGACTCCTCTTTCATGATTCATATAAACACCAGCTGGTGGTTTTAAAAGGCAAAAAAGAAGGTACATCTAGGTGAGTCAGAAAGGAAAGGCAGCATTTGGATCTTAAAGGCCTACATTACTCTTGATCTTTGCCAGGATTTCCTTAATGGAAATGGAAACACTACATGGAGGGCAGAGTTGGGGTGAAGGTTGGGGTGTCGATTGAGTGGTGTCGTAATGAGACTGACCCAGCTGCTGGGTGCAGGGGGTTGACCAGGAGAGGAGGAGGGTTGCAGAGAGGGTCTGTCCAGAGTGTGAGATGGGCTGGTTAGGTGGAAAGGGGTAGGGCTGACTCCTCCTTAGCCCCATCCCAATCCCCCCTGATGGGCAGGTTGTTTGCAGGGTAGGCTTTGGATATATACTTTCTCCGTTTCTCCTGGGACACCTTGTCTCCTTCCACCTCTTCTGTTACACCCTGAACCGCAGAATTAGGGTTTAGACACATTCACAGATTGGAAACTAGAAAAACACCTGTTCAATTGTGGTAGCTAGAGTTAGGTTATTTACACATTCTGGTTGTTTTAAGACATCCTTGACTTTGAGTAATGACTTTTTCAATAGTAATGATTGATTAAATGTATAAAGATATTGCAATTTAATTTTTTGGATATTTGAAAGACTTTGTATCCGTAAAATCTACAAATAAAAACTTAATGTCAGACGGTGACTGTCTGTGCTTCCTTCTTCCCTCTTCTCTTTCTTTCAGAGTCCAGAGGTGGCCGGCATGTAGAGGATATTTTATACATGTTTTATAAATTTAATGAATATTTTGTAAGTAAAGGTAAATTTAACTGCAATTTCCCACTTTACCTATGTCTGGTTTAGGGGCAACCTTTGGGACATCCTTCATTATGCAGTGGAAGCGTGACCTTTTCTTCCTATCTCCTTCTCTCTCTTTTCTTCCTCCTTCTCTTCTTTCTTTCTCTCTTCCCTTCCCTTCTCTTCCCTTTTCTTCCCTTCCCTTCCATTCCTTCCCTTCTCTTTCCCTTCCTTTCCTTTTTATTTTCCCCTGCCCATTTTTTCTTTTCTCCTTTCTTTTTTTTTCACTGCCTACTATGGTATAAACTTTGGGCTGGGAGTTTGGGATATGAAGATGGATAATTTTGACTCCCTGACTGCCAGGGACTTCAAGTCCTGTAAGAGGATTTATTAATTGCACCAGACATTTACTGAGCATCTCTTATGCAGCAGGCACTAATCTAGGTGCATGGTTGCCGCAATGAACAAAACAGATAAAATCATAGACTCTAGATGGGAAGCTTATATTCTATTGGAGGGAGACACACAGTGAATGAGCAAATAAGTCCAGAATGGAATTTCAGCCGGTGCTAATTTGCTGGGAGGAAAATCATGCCAGGCAGTGGGCTGCAGGGAAAGGACAGCCCCTCTGAGGAGGCAGCCTGAGCCCTGGGAAGGAGCCACCCTGCTGGGATCTAGGCAGGAATGCTCCAGGGGCAGGGAACAGCACACGTGCAGTCCCTGAAACTGAGGCTAACTTGCACAGATGAGAGCCGTGTGGCACTGAGGGACAGCTGGTGGGAGATGAAGCTGGAGGGGCAGGCAGTGATCAGAATGTTGGGGACTAAGGGTAGGAGTTTGGTGGTCTCTCAGAGTGTGGTGGGAGTGCTCTGAAGGGCTTTGAGCAGTTCAGTGAGGTGAGCAATTTTACATTCTGGCTGGCTGGTTAGGATGCCGTTGTGCAGAAATGGCAATGATTTAAATTGCAGCGGCTGAGGTGGGTGTGAAGTGGTGGAAATCAAGACATCTAGGAAGGTAGAGTTGGCTGGATTGGCGGTGGTTGTCAGGGCAGAGTGGAATTGCAGACGAGTTTGGGCTCTTTGGTGAACCCCTGGGAGGATGGCAATATCACTAACAGACGCAGAAGTCTAGGGGAGAGAGAGATTTGGGATAAGAGTGTGTGGGGGATGAATCATTCCTTACATGAGCAGCTAATGGACATCTAAGTGGAGATATTGAATAGACAGTGAACAATGATTGAAACAAAGTGTTAGAAGGATACATTTTGCTTTAGGAAGGACATACCTTTTGCTTTAGAAATTACTGAGGTCTAAATTATGATGTCAGTGTTGGGGAAGGAAGGAAACAGTATCCACCGGGTGTTGACTACATCCCAAGCACTGTGCTAGCTGCTTCCCATGTGTTATTTTTCACGGGGTGTAAGCCTCCCTCGTGTAGTGAGTCAGATTACTCACTCTGCAGCCAGATTACTAGGTTCAGATCCCAACCCTGCCTTTGGGTAGTTGCATATTCTGTGCTTTGTTTGCTTATCTGTAGAATGGGGTAATAATAGTACTTACCTCAAAAAGTTATTTTGACATTTAAATGAATTAATGCATAGGGTACTTAGTATAGTGCCTGATGTTAATATGCACTCTATAAAGGAGCAGTTTTAACGTTACTATTACAGTATATTTACTCCACGTGTTGCGCCTCTGTGGCTGAAGGAGTGGCGTGTGCCATAACAAGAGTGTTGCTTTGCAATCTTGTTTCAACTTGTTTATTAGTTATTTATAGGATACTTGGGTTCACGTTCTGGTTTTTGCCATGATTCAACTTTGTATGAGTAATTCTTCTCTTACAACATAGATTAAAGCCTGTTTCTATTCCTATTGCTGTGTAATAAAGCACCCAGCTTACTGACTTAAAACATGTATTTTATTATGCTCGTATAGATTCTGTGCTTTGGGGATCCAGGCAGGACACAGAGGGGATGACTTCTATGCTATCTGGACCCTTACCTGGGAAGATTTTAAAGCTGTGGGTGTTGATGGTGGGGGTTGGGGGCTGCGGGCTGGATCTGTGGAGGCTCCTGTGACTAACAGTTGATGCTGGCATCAGTTGGGATCTGATGTTGGCTGGAACATTACACATGATCACTCCATGGGGTCTCTCCACTTGGGCTAGTTGGGCTTCCCCACAGCATGGCAGCTGGATTCCAAGAGAACCAGACAGAAGTGGTGGGTCTTTTATGATTTAGCTTCACCTCTGCTTTGTTCATAAGTAGGACCAGATTCCAAGAGAAGGAACATAGATTCCTGCTGTCATGGGAGGATAAATAAAGTTATATGGTAAGAACATTGTTGTGGTCAATTTGGTAAAATATAGTCTTCTGGGAGATTTAACTAGGAGGCCACTTAAGAGGCTCTCTGGATTAAAGGATTGAATACCTTTTAAATTTTGCATGCCCTGAAATCAGGGTCTTGTCTGATTTATTAAGGGACTGAGGGCTCTTAAGTTGTGTTAGAATTTCAGGATTGCCTCGTCATAACTGATAGGCTTTCATTCACTTAATGAATGCTGATTGAATCTTGATTCTGTGTAACATCCTGTGCTAAATGCTGGAGGGGGATGTTGAGATGCCATCAGAAGTTGACATGCCAAAAGGTGAAGACAAATACAATTGCTTTCAATTAACTAGTCTCTGGAGAGACAGAGGGCCCTGAAAATCCTCCATGATAGTTAAAATAAAACTAGTTAAAACAAGACGCAAAATGAGTAATGCAAACATATTTAGTTGGCATTGCATTTAATGTTCAGGAACATATTTTCCATTTTGTAAACTTAATTAATAATTGTTTCAAGGAGCAATTATTAGGTACTTACAACTGTCATTCAGTACGTCAAGGACTCTGTATTATTTATTTTATTTTTTATTTTTTGTTTTTTTTTTAGAGACAGAGTCTCACTTTATCACCCTGGGTACAGTGCTGTGGTGTCACAGCTCACAGCAACCTCCAAATCCTGGGCTTAGGTGATTCTCTTGCCTCAGCCTCCCGAGCAGCTGGGACTACAGGCGCCTGCCACAACGCCCGGCTAAAGGACCCTGTATTATATATTTAATTTCTAGTGAGGCAGATACTTTACTGTATCTATTTTATAGATGAGGGAGTGAGTAGTAGACAGGTTTAGTTGCATAGGCCTGCATTTGTACCCTAGTCTCCTGGTCCCACAGTGCAAGCTCAGGGTGGCAATGATAGTTCATACAAAGTTGGGACTAGAATCTAAGTTGTGAATTTTCTTGTTGGTGTTCTTTCCTTCAGACTTGAGGTTTCCAACTGCGTTCCATGAGTCTTCTGGGTCCCCAAAATATCTTGGGAGTTGGTGCTGGTGTTGAGAGGGAGACAAAGGTCATATGACTCTGGGACCCTACTTCAAATTCCAGCCATTTATCCTGCTTTGAGATAAATTAGATTTTGCTTAATATATGATGCATAATGTAATAAAATATACCATAAATATATTAATATATTTATAGTATATAACATACAGTAGCCAAGAACGATGTGAAACTTTTCAGACTTTTATAATAAAACTCTTCCTCTAAATGAAGTTTTTTGTCTGTATCTATGATTTCCACTTAAAGTTTGAATTTTGTCCAATTCAATTGAATTTCCACTTAAAATTCAAAACTTGAACATCTCTGATCTATTCCATACAGATCTTGGATACTTTTAGTTTAAAGATTTTGTCTGTAAGAGATATTGGTATCATTATTCTAACTTCATTCTAACTTCAAGGTCTCAATCACTACCGGATTGTCTGTCTTTTCACTGGCAAAATTCACATTGCCATGTACTGCAGAAAATACCCTATAAAGTGCTCAATGCAAGCACACATTTGTAGAACTAAAAGTCTAGAAAAAGGAGAGTTTGTTTTCTGAAAGTACAGTTTGATTTAGATTTTGTGTCTGTTAGGTTTTCTGACTTATTTTGCACATAAATACATCCCAGAAAGAGTGATTATATTGTAATCCTTATTTTCAGTTTTCCTTTTTCACATCAAAATTTCTTGATGGAAAACGATTAAAAAATAACCTGAAAGTGTGAGAATCACTCTCTTCTTTAACAGGAAATAGATTTTGATAGATACATACAGCAGTTGTTTACTGTGAATTTTCTGGCACAAGGACATTTCTATTTCATATGCAAACCTTACAGAGATCCCGGTGTGAATAACAGCTGAAGCAGGCTTTAAGAGGTAGGGATGCCCTGTTTAGTTGTTTGAGTTGTACACCATGGAACTGTGAATGGTCTTCTGGAGTTGTGCAATACAGCAGCACTGCCAGGAGGTTGTGGATTTCAGGCTTTTTGATTCTTAAGCATGTGGGAAATTGATACCAAGCTTCAAGGTAGTAAGAATAAGAAGGTATTACATGCTGTCATTTCCAAGCTAGTCTTTCTCTATCTCAAATGCAGGTAAACTAAACAGGAACTGACCAGAAGCTGGAATAAGAAAGGTGAAGGACTGTGTTGTGAGATGAAAATTAGGAGCCTGGGCCCTGCTCTCAGACCTCATCTCAAAAAACAGCCGGGCGTTGTGGCGGAAGCCTGTAGTCCCAGCTACTTGGGAGGCTAAGGCAAGATAATCGCTTGAGCCCAAGAGTTTGAGGTTGCTGTGAGCTGTGACGCCATTGCACTCTATTGATGGTGACAAAATGAGACTGTGTCTCAAAAACAAAACAAAAAAAAAGAGTCTGCAGAATGGATTTTAAAAGGCCCAACCAGAGAGGGCAAGGGAGCATCTTGAGAGCCTGCTGTGACTGAGCTGTCAGTGAGGAGCATTTTAAGAAGGAGCCAGGTCTTCTGTGTAGAATGTTGCAGAGAGGTCATTACCATGTGGCTGCTATGGTGTCACCTGGACTCAGCCACGTGGAGACAGTGGAGATCTTTTGAAGCGCAGTTTGGTGGAGTGACAAGGGGGAAGCCTGGTTGTTTTTATGCAGTTTTACGACTGGTATCATCCAGTTCCCTGCTTCAGCTGATTATGTCAGGTGATTGGTGGCTGTGCTTCTCCTGTCCCTTAATGGAGAGTTGGCAGATAAAATATTTGACACTAGTTAAATTCAAATTTCAGAAAAAAATTCCAAATGTATTTGTTTGCACTGCATTTAATTATTGCATGGAATGTAATTACCCTAAAATTGCTGTTGTTGTTTATCTGAAATTCATATTTAACTATGCATCCCGTACTTTTGCTTCCTGAATCTGACAGCCCCAGTTGAATTGCACCCTTGAAAATGGCTAAAATGGTGAATTTTATGTTTTGTGAATTTTGCCGCACACACGTAAAGCTGGAAACTCCACCCTGACTAGATCCAATCATATGATCTACTTCTGGGTTTAGACACTATGGCCAGTGAGGAAAGCCAGCCATGAAGGAAGGTATTTCTGGTGTAGTTAATGCTGCCCCTAAATTCCCTCATAGGGTGCCGAACACCTCAGAGGGTGCTGGACGCATAGTAGGCCCTCATCAGATTCTGGTTCAGGGAAATTGTGTTATGTGCCGTGGGAAAAATCAGCTGACGTTGACATCTAATTGGAAGGAAACTACTCAGTACCTGTGGTCCACGTACAACTTAGAGAACGTCATGGAGGGGGCCTCACGTGGGAGGCCTCAGTGAATCGGGTGGTGTGGCACATGTGGCTGTGCCTGGGCACCGCGTACCTACTCCATTTGCCTGTGGCACACGTGACTTGGCTGAGCTGGGCATTTCTCAGTTATGACAGCCCATGTGTACTGGCTTCGGAGGGGTCATGAGAGCACATGTGTGGTACATATTTGAAGGGTCAGGAGAAAACTTCTAAATACGGATCAAAAATGTTTTCACATAGTAAATGAGAAAATCTCATGAATGTTATGTCAATCAGGTTGATAAAAATATCTCAGATTGTATGTGAAGCTTGCACACTGTACCCCATGATTGAACTAATGTACACAGCTATGATTCAATAAAAAAAAAAAAAATCTGTAAATGGCAGAGAGCTCTCAGGCATGCCCACAATTCCAAGACAACTGGGCTGAGCCATGTGCTGTTTTAATTGGTCACACCAGTTTCTCAGCTTTCCTTTCTTCTCCTTTCTATGAGACAGAGAAGACCACAAGACTGTTTCCCATGACTTCTTCTGAGGCGATTTCAAAGCAATTCAGTGTAAGTAGGGTCTGAAGGGTGTATAAAGAACTGTTATAAACTAAGATTTCCTATCATTGGCTAAGATTTCCTATCGTTGGCTAGCACCTGAACCCAAAGTTTAGATTGAGCTACCTATGGCAATATTTTTTTCTCGTGTGGTTCTCCCCCAACCTTTGCTATTCACAAGGATCTTGCATTGAAAATTAACATTCATTTAAGTGGAGAGCTGAATGCACGCAGCACTTTCATTCTACACTAACTCAGTGAACTCTATTATTTGCCAGTATTCAATATCTAATTTGCCTTAGATTTCCAAAGAGTGTCCCGTGGCTCTCCTGACTGGTGAGTTTCTTGAAAGGAAGTATTAATATGTTTACAATGGCTGCTTCGTTGTAGCTAACTTATCACTTAGTGACTTTCCTTGGGTAACTGATTTGGTTCTGAGGTCTAGGAGAAGAAACCCTTCTCATGGGTGGAGCAAATGTCTATGTGTACACCCTTTGCTTTATGATCTGCTTTATGAACAGCCTTGAGGACCGTGTAGCAGCTTGGCAGACTTCCAAATGATCCATGCAAGGGCCTGTTCCCTCTTTGAGATTTTGGATGCCTCTTCTAGGCCTTGAGCGCTGGGTCTCTTCTGAATTACCTGGGGGTGAAGTTTCCACCCCTTGTCCATCACACACTGTTCTTTTACCTTGGTTAACTTCTGGACAGCAGGGATTCTGCTCATCACCTTGGTGCCACCTGGTGCTGGAAGATAATAGGTCTCAGCAAACATTTGCTGAATTTACTCCATGAACGTTAATTGAACTCTTGGTATCTGCTGCGCACTGAGATTGGTAGTATGGGAGATTCAGAGTTGAAAGGGCTCACCCTCATGGGGCATCCAGAGAGGAGCTTACTCTCTAGCAGGAGAAATTGCCAGTGAGAAAAGATATTTTCAGGGTTGGAGTGAGGTCTTGGTCTAGCTAGCAGGTCTAATTTTCTCTGGTGTGGAAAATTCCCCAGAAAGCTGGGTCAGTCCTAAGATTTCCCTGGCAGCACTGACTCTTGTCTATATCAACCCCATTTTACCCTCCAAACCTAGGTGTTACTGGGAGTACACCAAGCTGTTTTATTGAAGGGAATCCGCTTCCCCAATTTTTCTTTTTAGTAAGTCTGTTGATTCCTTGAAGACTTCACTAATAAGTGCTATGAATATTTCAAAACACTTCCCAGTCTTCAGATGAATGGATTTGTTCACGTTCTACACCGCTGCCTCCCAAGCCTCATGAGGAATCATGTGGGTATTCTTTTCCATTTTAGGTTTCTCTCTTTCTCTAACCTGCACCCATTCCCAGACTCTGATAGCCGAACTTGCAATAAATTACAGAAATGTTGCTGATGTCAGCAGTCCTGATATGCATTAGAGGAACCCGTTAGAGGAAATTACCTGGAGGGTGATGCCGAGCTGCAAAACTGTTTTGTAGGAACTGTTTTCTCCCTTTGATGGATCTTGTTTATTTTTGTGACTTAGTAGGCACAGTGAAGCAAGAACCATTTTAATTTTTTTTCCCATCTAAGTTTTTTGTAGGAGGTTTCAGTGGCTATGAAATAAGCCAGGAGCACCGAGCAGCTATGTTGGCAGGTGGAGACAGCCGAGGCTGCTTACAGAGCAGAATGTGTTGGGTGTTGAGCCTCCGTCTCAGGGACCCAGGGAGAAGGGCACATGGGTGCACGCACCTTTCTACTTATATGGGCTTTAAAAAACATCTAAGTAGAAACCAAAGTTCATTTTAGATGCACACAGAACATGCTGTTTAAATGCTTTCTGCAGAATATACCTTTGTAAAATAAATATCTATCTGGCAGAGTAGGATTTCTGCACACGGTTTAGCGAGGGGCACCTTAATGTCCTCAGGACATTTATTGTGACAGCTGTCTCTGGGCAGGGAAACAGTACAGCACTGCTGTGGGGGACATCAAGGGCCAATTGAGGAAGAAGGCTGTGGATTTAGAGGCATAGCCATCTGTGAGTCTGTTCACTTTTTCCAGCAGTGTTCTCTGAGCAGAGGGGAGGATCAACAGGGGTATTCCGGGGAGCTACAGGAGAACACGAAAGGAGCCAGACGCAAAGAGGTGCTGAGCATGGAGCCTAAGCTGAGTGGGGAAGAGAAAGGGAGCACAGGGAGGGCATGATGGAGAGGAGACGGCAGGGGCGGGCAGCGACGTGGAAGAAACCAGGGGAGTTAGTCGGAAGGGGAGCACCTGCCAGTCGGAGTCTAGCCTCTCAGGCTGCTTTATGTAACAAAACATCACGGCATGGGGGCTTTTGAACAACACAAATGTGCCTCTCACAGTTCTGGAGACAGGGATGTCCAAGGTTACCTAGGCAGATTCGGGGTCTGGCGAGGACCCATTGCCCAGTTGATTATGGGCAGCTGGCCGTGTGTTCATGTGGTGGCAGTGGGGGCTGGGCACTTTATAAGGCCATTGATACCATTCATGAGGACTCTGCCCATGGCCTGATCACCTCCCAAAGGTCCCACCTTCTAAGGCCCTTATCCTGGAGGTCAGGTTTCAATGTATGAACTTGGGGGGGGGGCAACACAAACTTTCAGACCATAGTCATCATAGCTTCTTTGTTTGAGTATTACTGGGACAAGAACAGCTCTCCTGATGACAAGGTCCAGCATGTGGCCATGGGGCAGGGGCAGTTGTAGTGGTTGACTTTGGTGCCCCATCAAGGTCACCCAGATCTGTTTTGTCCCGTGCACCTCCCTCCTCTGGCTTCTGTGGGCTTCTCCTTTTCGGGCTAATATCTATAGTCATTTCCAGAGGACTTCCCCTGGTCTCCTAGAGCCTCTTTTCAGGAGTGTATGCCCTCTGGGAGTTCTCTGTAGCAAATGACCAATTGGCAAGAGTATGGAAGCCACACTCAGAGCACAGTGTCTTCAGGGGAAGCTCAGATGCCAGGGGAGAAGGTGTGGGAAGGTCTTCAGTTCCGCAGCAGGGGCCCCTCAGTGGATGTGGATCTTTGAAATGTCTTGGGGTTGGGGGTGAGGAGAAGGAAGGCTGGGTCAGAGGAGAGGAAGCTGAGAGCAGAAGGAAGGTCAGCATGGAGTGGCTTCATGGGCTCTGCATTTCTAAGAATTGGTTCATGCAGCTTTCTGGTGGGTAGTGGCTTGGTAGCCTGGACACAGGTGTGGAGTTTGGCATGATTCCCAGCACAGAACAGGGAGTAAGTTACGCATTGGTTGAGTAAGTGCATGAGCGATACACCAAGTTTGTAAATGCTCCTCCTTTCCATCCCTGTAAACAGTTAGTGCGCTTCTCACCACGGTGTGTTTTTTCTCTGACATATATGGAATTTATTGACATACCTCTGGCTACTTGTGTCACTGTTATTGGGTAGGATGCGATGAACAGATCTCCTAAGGTTAGGGAAGGAGGCAGGAGGATGGGTCCCAGACTTAAAGTCATAGGCTCTTTCTCCAAAGTATATTTCAGGTTCGTTTTTCAACTGTGGATCTGTAGGAAGTAAGTGATGAGCCCAGAGCCACTCACGCTCTGTATACTTGTGACTGCAGATGCTGAAGGGAGTTAGCAGGACTGAGAGAGCAGCATGTGGGGATGGGCAGGGCGGGAGAAGTGAGACGGGCCCTGAGCTTATGGGACGCTGCAGGCCACAGACAGAGGCACACGGGTGGTTGTGGGGTTTTAAGCAGGAGCAAGATGGGAATTTTAGAGGGATCATCTGCCCACTAACTGCAGCCTGGTGGAGAGGAGACCCCTGTGGGAGTCCAGTGAGAAGAGGTAACTGCTTTTGACAAGACACCCAGGGAAGGTAACCCTCCATCTCAAAGAAATGGCCCTGACAATAGGATTTAAAATACTGGGCCCCAGGGGAAAGGAGATATTTTGGGAATTGCAATTGCTTATATTATTTTTAATCCCAAGGAGAAGAAAAGATCTTTCCTCTTAAAACTGTTTTAGTTCATTTGAATGGCAGAGGAAAGAACTTAGGGTCAGAGGCAAAATTTGATGTCCAGGAAGCATTTTAGTGTAAGATACATGAGCCCCAGCTGCGGCTGTGCACTTTCAGGGCCTTGACCATGAAGCCAGGACAGACGAGTCCATCTCCTCAGCATGGTAGAGTCGGGTCTGTTGGGAGAACCATGAGGTAGGCAGCTTTGGAGCCTGAAAGACGAATGTGGGAAATACCTGGGTAGTTCTGCCAACCTCCACCCATACAGGGAGTAGCTCTGGCCCAGGGCTCTTTGTGGGAGGGTAAGGGTTCATTTTGTTGGAGCATAAAGGCATCACATATGCTGCCAGGAGTAAGATAAAATGCCCAGAAGTTCTGGAACGGGGCTTCTGTTGAAGAGGGTTTCCTGGCAGCCAGACAGAGAAGGTGTCAAAAGCAGCAGGTTGATACTACAGGTTAGTACTGCAGGCATCAGGCACATACTGACGCCTCGCAGGGCCAGGCCTAGGAAATGCTGCCGGGGCAGAGGCCAGTATAGGATGTACCCCCTTGAAGCTGCCACCCAGGAAGCCACATCCTGGCTGCTCCCTTTTCCTCTTTCTTCTTTGTGCACTTCCCTCTGTTATCCCTTAAATGTTGCTCCTTTGAGCACCATCTTCTCATTTTGCATGCCCCCCTGGCCAGTTCATCCTGTCCTGTTGCCCCAATACCGCTTGTGTACTTACCACTCTCGGACTTAGGGATCCAGCTGGATTTTTCTCCTGAGTTCAGGTCCTTTGTGCCTAATGTCTACTGGATAGCTCTGCCTGGTTGGGACACAGGGACTGCAAAGCTGTCCCCTGCATTGTTTCTGCCTTGAAGGACACTATGCTCCTATAAGACAGATACTGGAGTCATCCCAGACCCCTCCTGCTCTGTACTTCTTCCTGTCCATCCATCACCAGGACCTGTAGATTTACTTCCTTGACACCCCTAGTCTCTGGCCCCTCCTCTGCTATAGCCTGAATTGAAGCCCCATAATCTGCTGCAGCAAACACCCACCCACACTCTCTGTTGTTGGTCTCTCGCTTGTGCTAACAGGGTCAGCTTGCTAAACCCAAATCTGACCCCCTGGCTCTTCCCCTGAGCTAGCCTCGGTGGCCTCCCACGGGCATTAATAAGACTAACGAGACCCTCGTGCTCCCCCCGCCTGCCCCCTCAGCTTTATTTTGGCGTAGCTATCTTCACAGCCTCCCGCCCTGACACAGATCTAGCATAAGTTCCCAAATGTCCCAGGCTGATTCATGGCTGAGCTGCTGAGTACTTGTTGTACTTGTTGCCCTCTCTTGCTCGTCTGCCTTCCTCTCTGCCTCCCCTCGCTCTCTGGCAGGTGCTTAATCCTCTCTCCACACAAGTGGGCTTCTTGTCTTTGAAGTTGTCTGGTCTCCTCTTTGGTGGGTTGATCACTCCCTCTTCCTGCCGCTCTGCACCCTGTACCCAGGCCCAGCATAGCGGGTGCGTGCTGCCGCAGGTGTTCTCATAGACCTCGCAGTCCTTTCCACCTCCTGATGATGCAGGTGGTGGTTCTCATAGATCACACAGTCCTCTCCATCTCCTCATGATGTGGGTAGTTCCCATTGATTGAGGACTTGGCTTTGAACTTGGCATCGAGCAACATTATTATGTTGAATATTCCCTATATGCAACTTCTGAGCCTTTCCAGCAGGAAGGAGAGAGGCCCAGATAGCGGACTCTTGTTCTTAGGAGCCCTGCTCAATGTTTCCTGGGGAGGGCGGGACTCTCATGGAACTTAAACTTGTGGCTACAAAGTCCTCTCTTCCCCTGCTTCCGCCATCTTGACAGCCTCATTTTCTGGGCCTTATCTGTTGGTGGAAAGGACCCTGACTTTCTGCCATGCCCTTGGTTTATAAATACAAGAAGAGATTTGGGGGATGATTAGGAGAAACCATTTACTTTTTAGTCCTGAGAGGAAAGTCACTTGGTCCTTTGAGCCCTAAATGAGCTCAGCTCCCTTTGTGCTCTCCCCAGGCTGGAGGGTGCAATAATGGGACAGGACAAGAAAGCCCTTCCATCTTTGGGATCTTCCAGTCCAAGATCATGAAGTTTGGTCCTTATCAGAAGCACTTCAGGAAGGCAGAGGGAATTTCTGTCTGCCTGCTATCGGAGAAGTGATTCACCAAGGATGATTTGTGTCATTCCATAGATTTTTTTTTTTTTTGCAGAGACAGAGTCTCACTTTATCGCCCTTGGTAGAGTGCCGTGGCATCACACATCTCACAGCCATCTCCATCTTCTGGGCTTAGGCGATTCTCTTGCCTCAGCTCCCGAGTAGCTGGGACTACAGGCGCCTGCCATAATAGATTTTTTTTCTTTAACCTAGAAGGTATTTTGTATGAATAAAAGAGAACCTTCTAGCCTTTTGTAAGAGATTAAGAAAGGCCAGAACTGAGTGTTAGGAGCCCAGCAAAGTGAATTACTGCTGTCTCCTTTCTCATCCTCTCTAGCAGTTGTATAAACTGTGAAGAGCCTTCCTTGGATCGTTTACTTTCTGAGAACTTTAGCACTCTGATTCTTGATGTCTGCCTGTGGAAAATAAAACCCCACAACAGTACCATCATTGCTTCTATCTTCTAGATCAGTGGTTCTCAACCTTCCTAATGCCACGGCCCTTTAATATCCTGTTGCGACCCACAGGTTGAGAACTGCTGTTCTAGAGGAACTGTGCAGTCAGATTTTCTTTTGGACAGATGTATGAACTTGATAACATAACTGCTGGCTGAGGGCATGGATGGATGAACTAACAGATTCAGGAAAGGAAGGAGCTGTAATAAGATCCTCCTAGTTATAGGCATTCTGCTAACTTCCACACTGAGGCATAGAGGAAGGGGCTCTGATCCTACTGGGGAGCAGGCACTCAGGGAGGACTTCTTGGAGGTGGTGACGCCAGATGTGAATTGTGAAGTATGAGAAGAAATCAGTCAAAAAAAGAGTTAAGGGGAAAGAGGAATCTGGGAATCAAGACCTGTTTCTCTGGGACAGGCTGGAGCATGCTTGGTGCTGCTGAGTTTGGTTGGGGCAAAGGTTGCTTGTGGGGCGTGGCGACAGGCAAGGCTGGGGAAATAGGCGGGTGCCAGGCCCTGGAAGGCAGTCTAGGAGCAAACCATGGTGACTGCACATTACTCTGCCTCTCCACGTGGTCTTCAGAGGGTCTTAAGCAGGGGCGGATGTGACCAGATTCACACCTGAGAGCGCGCCTGTGGTGGGATGTGGAGGATGGATTGGAGGGGGGCAGGACTGGAGGCTGTCCCAGCAATTCAGGTGAGAGGAGAAGAGGGTCTGGACCAGGGAGAGAGGCGTGGACAGATGTGAGAGCAGGCGGCGGCCCATTCCAGCCCCTCTCCCTCCCGTCAGCCTTGTTTCCTTTTTCCTGGCTCCTTCAGGTCCCAGTGTTGGTCTCTTCCATCTGGGAGCATGGGCTGCCGTTTTAGAGAGGGCGAAGACAGAGACTTTCCTGGGTGGCACTTCGGGAGCAAGGCTTGTTCACATGGTGTGCCTAGAGTGAGCACTTATCGCCATCCTCACCAGGGACAGTGTAACCACCTTTAAGGCATGGCTGGGCTGTCCCATGGCAACAGGAAAAACAAGATTTGGCGATTGCCGTGTCAGGAATAAGAAGGAGCACACTCACTGTGTCTGTTCTAGGAGCTGCAGTGTCAGCTGTGCACAGGTGTCTCCTGCCCTCTTCCTAACACTTTCCCCCCACAGCACCCTGAAGTCCACCTAAGCCCAGAGGAGCCTTTTGGGGACTAGAGGCTGTGCTGTCTCCTGCGACTCTTTGGAAGCTCTGAGCACCAGTGCCGGTGGTCCTGGAGTGATTCCAGACCTGGAGGTGGTCAGGTCTCCCTGCGAGGAGGGTGTTCTTTTTCTCTTGCCAGTGAGTCTGCAGTCACAGTTGTACTTTGCCTGGGTCGATAGACAGAGTCATGTTGCTGTGTGGCGGTGGCACCTCTGAGGTGGCTGCCTTTCAGGTTTCCAAGGGACTTGGAATTGTTCAGATGCCATTTGTTTCAGGTGGATTCAAGGATGCCACTGCTTATTAGCTTGTGATAGGCTACTTGCTGTCACCCTCTGGGCCTCTGTTTCCTTATGTGTCAGTGGGGACAGATAAGGAGACAACTGCCCTCCACAGAAGATTTGGTGAAGATAAAATAGATTCACACCTACAGGAGATCTTCGTCAGTTCTCCCACTGACACTAACAGTGCCAAGCTTGGGGCCAGGAGAGCTCAAACGTTTGTTGATTGAATGCATGAATGGATGATGCAGTGAAATCTATGGGGCCCGAGAAAGCCTGAGTAATATAAAATTATTTAGAACTTGTTCAACCCCTCAGAAAGCAGATTTCCACCTCCAACATCCACCCACATTTAGGTAAAAACGAAATGTGTCACCATTCCTGAGGAAACATTTTAAAATGGAAATTAGCTGAAGACAGAAGTGTCCCAACATTTCCTTTTTCATCAACTCTTGGCAGCACATTTGGCTGCATCACTGGTGGCCATGAGGATTGGGAACACTTTTCTGCTGGACATTATAGGATCCGTCCATCCACTTTTTAAGATCTTCATTGCTGCTCAGGATCTGAAGTAGTCAATCTCATAGGCTGCCTGTGAGAAATGCCTTTCTCATATTTAAAAGGGGATTATAAAAGGCTGGAATTGCTTTGTTTCTCATTTTTCTCTTCCTGTCCTCCAAGGACTAGACTTTGAAGTCACATTGTTCTAGTTTTAATCCTGGCCTCTCCAATTTCTGGGCACTTGACCCTGGCTTAACTATTTAATCTGCCTGGGTCTCAGTTTCTTTACCTGTGAAGTGGGGCCGTGTAGGGCTATGAACAAGTGCTTGCAGAGTCACTGCCAAAGGTCCCCACTGCTGCCCTGAAGTCATTGCTGGGTATGCATCACAGGTACATTTCCCACGAGCTGCTTCCAGTGGGTGACAGAGCACAGCAAGGATGCCATGGCAGGATTGTGCGCAGGAGACAGAGGACTCCTCAGACAGCTGACTTCAGCTAAGGAACTCCTTGAAGGGCTTGCCACACTTCCTTAGACTGCAGGTGCTTGGGGATACTTATCCCATCCTTCTTTCCCTCTCTCCTTCGCTTGTGGTCACAAATGCTTTTCCCCTAGTAAAATTTATATACATTTAATCCCCTCTTGGCATCTGCTTCTGAGAGGACCTGGACTCACACAGTGTGATAATACCTCGGGATGAGAACCACATGCAGCTGGAAGCAGGTTGTTCATCAGAGTGACAGGCACAAGGCAGTGCTCATTAGGTAAGCAGTGAGGGCTCCCGTCACCTTCATCGCCATGGCCACCACCATCCTCATCACCATCTGCTCGGTTTTGCTTCTTTGCTGGTTCCATGTCATGGCACATCCCGGTCACAGGGCAATTTTGCATGAGCGTGAGAGGTGCTGCGGTTCTGTGGAGAAGAAATGGATTAAAACACCCTTTGGAAATTTGTCCAACTTAAGCCCAATCCAGATCATTTCCAGTCTTACTGGTACAAGTTTCCTGGGGCTCCTGTGACAAATTGCCACAATCTTACTGGTGTAAAACAACACTAATCTATTATTGCAAGGTTCTGGTGGTCAGAAGTCCAAAAGCAGTCTCATTTGGCCAAAATCAAAGTGTAAGTAAGGCTGGTTCCTTGGGACCCTCTGGGGAAAATCCTTCTCTGACTTTTCCAGCTTCTAAGGGGACCATGTTCCACATCTCAGGGCTGCCTTGCTTCAGCTTCTGCTCATGTCCTCAATTTGCTTTGCTCTCTGATCCTCCTGCCTCCTTTTTATAAGGACTCTTGGGATTACGCTGGGCTCACCCAGATAACATAGGATCACCTCTCCACTCAACATCTTTAACTTTGTCACACCTACAAAGTTTCTTTCGCCATGCAGCATAACATATTGATAGGTCCTGGGATAGGATTTTTTTGTGTACCTGCTAGGGTGGGAGGAGAAGCAGTGTTTAACCTGAGATCTACAGGTCGGAAACTGGGTACAAATGGAAACACGGAGGTCACTCAGGAGGTTGTTGGATTGATTGCTCCAGGCAATCAGGACGTGATTGGTGGCCTGGGTGAGACTGGTGGCCGTGAGGATTGGGAAAAACCCAAGGGGTGAGATATACAAGGAGGCAGAAGAATGGGAAGTGCAGGCAATGTTGGAAGAAACCCCCCCCGGATGGACTCACCGTCTCAGCATCAACAAGGACAATTAGGGACCTGAAGGTGGCATTTTCAGGGAAGGGTTACCCACAGCATAACACTCAGATTGCTGATTCTAATTTATAGATCTTTCAGTCAAATATTTCAGACAATGTGTGTTCATGTAAGTCTGAGGGAAATTTAACATTGAATGGTTTTATTGGACAGAATAATATCCCATCAAAGACTGATGTTCAGCTTGCTTCTCAAAGAGAAAAGCTGATTTCCAGGGTCTAGGAAGAGAGGCAGGTGTTTATGGATGTAGATTCTTTTAAGTGATCCTCCCTCTGCCCAGGCGTTGTCAGGATCATGGGTGTTTTGAATGAGGAGTGACATTCCTTGGCTTTACCAGCACAGACATTGGGCAGTTTGTCCCATGTAGGTCCTTAGGTTTGTCATCTCTTAATACCTGATTTACACAATAGCTGGGCTGCTCCATGACAGAGTCTGTAATAAGAATTAGAATAATAAAGGGAGAACAAAATTGAAGGCAATGGCCATTTGTTGCTGTGGGAGCCAGTTTTCTGTAATGCATGATAGCATTACATGCGTGACGCTATCCCGAGCTTCCTGCCATTGCAGAAAAGCCTCCAGCTTAATATATTTATTTTCAAGGTAATAAAATTGCTTGTACAGAGAACAGGGACCTTAGAGAATTCTTCGCGTTCTGAAAATCATGAGAAATTTCCTTTCCAATGGCATCCAATAGAAGAAAAATTCTATTACTAATAGATCAGGAGTGGTATTATCTAAGTCATCACATTTTCTATTAGGAAATAAAGTTAGGATCTAATTCTATTATTTTTTTCAGGAAACCAGGTTAATTGACATAAAACATCACTCCTCGTTTCCTTCTATTTTTACAACCATTTTTCTTTCTCTTTACTATTGATAGTCTTCAGAAATCCAAACCTTTTCTACTGTGTCTGATTTTTGGTTCTTCTCCCTTATAGCAAACGCATGCTTTTTTCCTTTGCTTTGTGACAAGAGGGACTTTTGAAGTTGCTACATGGCCATCTCTTTTCTGCTGTTGGTATTCTTTAGTCCTTGGTAATTTTATAGAGTAGCTGGGTATCCTTCTCCCATTTATTTCTTCTCTAAGTTGAACAATATGTCTGTTTTAAAATACGGTGATTTGTTGTATTTTTTATACATTGTTTAAACAAGGAAATTGGCTGGGCTCAGTGGCTCATACCTGCAATCATGGCGCTTTGGGAGCTGAGGTGGGTGGATCGCCTGAGCTCAGGAGCTGAAGACCAGCCTGAGCAAGAGTGACACCCCATCTCCACTAAAAACAGGAAAACTATCTGGGTGTTGACCTGTAGTCCCAGCTATTTGAGAGGTTCGAGGATCGCTTGAACCCAGGAGTTTGAGGTTGCTGTGAGCTATGATGATGCCACGACACTCTAACCTGAGCTACAGAGTAAGACTGTCTCCAAAACAAAAAACAAAAACAAGGAAACTAAGGGAGGAGATGAATCATAAATAACAGAGAGACGGCTTTCCAATTTGGACCTTTGTAGAAAAATATAAACATTTCAAACGCAGTTAATACTTTTTTATGTTTTGAAAAAAAAAAAAAAGGAAAAAAGAAAAAGAAACTAGGACCCCCGGTGCTCATTTTTTAGGACTCAAATGGGCACCTAGCGCTGATGAAATTTCCTCACTGCAGGCTTGGCGAACCAATTTGTAATCCTCACGTTGAAAGCTGGCTCAGGGAAGACATCTGTCCTTTGTCTCTGACAAATTTCATGCTTTGTATTTATAAACTAACTCTTTTCTCCCTTCTCCGCACCCTGACTCCTCAGTGGCAGTCCCCGCAGCAGCGCCAGCGTGCCAGCCCAAGAGCGCCACTAACGCCACGAACGCCACGAACGGGCACCCTGCGGCTCCGCGCCTGTCCACTTCCTCCCGAGCCACGGTGGTAGCCAGAATGGAAGGCGCCTCCCAGGGGGGCCTGCAGACCGTCATGAAGTGGAAGACCGTGGTTGCCATCTTTGTGGTCGTGGTGGTCTACCTCGTCACTGGCGGGCTCGTCTTCCGGGCATTAGAGCAGCCCTTTGAGAGCAGCCAGAAGAATACCATAGCCTTGGAGAAGGCAGAATTCCTGCGGGATCATGTCTGTGTGAGCCCCCAGGAGCTGGAGACCTTGATCCAGGTGAGCAGTGCGGGGTCGACCATCCAGCAACCCCGGGGGGAGGCACCACACAGCTTTGCTTTTGTATTTCTGGGTGGTCAGGGAAGTCCTCTCAGGGAGGGAAGAGGGCCCACAGATGCAAAGGCTCTGATGTAAGGGCAGGCTGTTTCTGTGTCACCTGGTTTCCAATGACCGGTCAGAGACAGCAGCAGGCCGGCCAAGGGGCTTTGGATTTTCAAGTTCAAGTCCACCCATGTCTGCTGATTAACTTTCTGCCTCTGAACTCTGTGGAATTCTGGGATACGAGGCTTCTTTCCTAGAAGCCAAAGGAAAACATAATTTTAAGCAAGCAGGGATGTAGTAACCTGTACGAGGTCCATGAGGATGAGGTAGAGAAAAGGCCACTGGGTGTGTGAATGAAGAAGCTGTTGGTGACCTGGGAGAGCCATTGTAAGCAGATTTATGAGGATGAAATAGTAACGGTAACAGTAATAGTAGCCATCAGTCTTGTTGTTGGTGATACTTGCTGTGTATCAGGCAGTGCGCTGTGGCGAAGGGGAAAAGGGTCCATGAAAAAATGGAGGCAGAGCACTTGGATACAACCTAAATAGACAAGGCAGTGCAATCTGGAGGGTGGGAATGGGCTTGGTGGGGACTGTGGAGGTGAAGGGCTGTAGGAAAGCAAGACCGTCATCTAAGATGGTTTGATGGGACAGGATGGAACACGGTGCTTGAGAAGTCCGGGAAGCCTGAGAGAGGACCAGGTCCCATGAGGAAGAATGGGAGAAGGGGAGAGCCCAGTTGGAGGGCTTCTCCTTGGAGGTGTCTCTGAGGCTGAAGTTTGACTTTGAGGACACCTTCCTAAACCAGAAAGAGCAGGTTTGGGTGGGAGGTGATGACATTTATAGAGAGAAGGGAGTCTCATCTTTCTGAGGGTTGTAAAGTTTAGGAGGCAGAGGCATGGAAAAGACAACTTTCATGATTCCTTCTGGCTCCGGGATGATGTGCATCTCATCCTGACGGCTACCACCATCTAGGACTGTGTAGGAGTCGCAAGACTGGGCTGGCTTATTGTTTATTTATTTCAAACTGTACGGATATGGTAGGGAAATTCTGATGCTACCTGGGATTGGGCACCTTCCTAGTAATCATATTCTTTTCAGTTAGTTTTAACAATCTGACTTGCATCTTAAATAAAAAGAAATATAAATCCACTTCCCTTCCAGGAATAAATACAGTTTCATAAGTATGCCCTATACTTTTTATTTAAAAAGTAAATTTTTAAATGTTAAAGTCCAAAGGCAACTTTTCTCATAATTTTCATAAGAAGTCATTTCTTTGGCTGGCCTTGTCTTTTTCTTTTTTTTTCTTCTTTCATGGAAAAACACTACCAAATAACTGGTGATGGGAATATGGTACTAGTCAGTGCCAGGTTTGAGGCCTCATGTGCACAGAGAATGGAAGAAACAATTCTGGAATAATTTTGAGTGAGAGTAAAAGCATATTTATACATGTTGTGAAATGCGTTGGGATCCTTTTTTGAGCTGTGATGCATGTAGTAACCTAATAGGTGAATTGAATCTAGTAATAAACTTAAATTTTCCTCCCTAAGACAATGAGAGCTGGAGGAGAAGAGACCATGACTTCTTGTCTTTGCCTCTGTGTGCAACCCAAGAATTTCTTTGCATCTCATTATTGTTCCATAGATAAATGCTTTTGGAGTGAGATACAAAAGAAAATCTAGAACATTGGTGATGTTGCAAGGTGTCTAAGCCTCAGGTGGATTTGTGGATTAATTCAGTATTTCTGTAGAGTCCATTCTTCGACATTTCTCCTTTCTGAAAGATCTCAGAGGCCAGGATGAAGGACAGGGTGGGGGAGCGTGAGGTCCTAATTCTGATGCTGCCATTAATACCGTCCCTTCTTTTGACCTCAGAGATTCTCTGTGAAAAGAGGTGTATGTGTGTGAATGTGTGAGTGCTTGCACATGGGTGTGTATACACTTAAGATAATTTTATAATAATTAAGAAGGCTACCCTTTATGAGGTACCTGCTTTGAGCCAGACACCGTATACTTTTGTCTCATTTAATCTTTCCAACAACACTCTATCCCTATATTACAGGTGAGGAAACTGATGCTGTAAGAGTTTGAGTAATTTTCCAGCCGCTAAAGCGGCAGAGCTGGATTCTAAGTGAGGTCTATCTGACCCTACATGGACTTACCCAATGAATCTACAAGCCCTTTAAGGAGGTCTTGATATATAATAAGCTCCACTCTTTCTTAAACATTTGCTTTATGTTTACCACTCTCCAGCATGTTAGCAATCACACATCACTGGACTCCCTAACAGGGGGCATTTCTCTCTTTCTTCCCCTTGTTCCCTTTGAGGCTGGGAGACTTTCCAGTTCTCCATCTACTATGATATGAGGATTTGCACTGGTGCTTATCTATGGTCTTGCTCACATACAGGTTAAACCGGTTTGATTGCTGAATCTGTGTCAATCAAGAACAAAATCATTATGTTTTGTCCTTTAGTTCACTGATAGTCTCCTAAGGATGAAAGTGTCCATACTTAGAGACCAAGGAAGCGTCCTCGCACTGTGTTCCTCTGAGCACAGTGCATACAGTGCTCCCTGGAAACACAGCATTTAAAAGTAGTTTATCTTCACATTCAGAAGGGTTTTCTGTGTGCCAGGTTTTAAGCTGGAGAAATAGTATTAATGTATCTCACCCAAGTCTGAAAGGAGTGACTGGTGGATAGAAAATAGATTGATGGTATTTATTTGGTCACGACTCTTGGCTGGATTGAGTGAACTTCTCATAACGCTAAGCTAGAAGGTGTGATTCATATTATTAATAACAAAAACAGAGTACCTAGAATAACATGTCCCCCATAAAATGCCTGGATATTTTATTTTTATTTATTTATATACTTTTTTTTTTTTTAAGTGAGGCACGGAGATCATTTATGCACTTTGCCTGAGCTCACAGTGCCTGGGTGTTTTAGAAGAGCCATAGCTGGGGAGGGATTTCTGATAAGTTAGAGCACTTTATGGAGTCCTGTGGAGCTCTGGGGGAGACTGATGGGGTGCTGTCCCTGAAAGGTGAGGAAAGACAGAAGGGACTGTGTCAGCCATCTATTCGCTGTGTCATCCATTCATTCATTCTTTCACCCATCATTCTCTGAATTCCTGTTTAACTTTTGCTGGATCAGGCAATATGCCAGGTGTTAGGGATAGAAAGATGAGAGTAAGCCACACCTTGAGCAGGTTACTAACCTCTTCATGCTCCAGTCTCAGTACCAATGAAATGTGGCTAAAAATCCTCTGCTCTCATGGGGAAAGGAAGAGCAGAGAGAGGGAAGAAGCGAGGGGGGGGGTGTCTTGGTGTGTGCCACACCTTTTGGGGGCAAAACATGATTGTAAGAGGGACTTTACCCAACAAATGCAATCAGTGTAACTTCTTGTACCCTCAATGAATCCCCAACAATTAAAAAAAAAAATCCTCTGCTCTTAAAGGTATGGGAGGATTAAGTGCACTAATTTATAATTAAAATGTGATTTCCACATAGTGAATGCTCAAAAAGGATAGCTATTACTACTGCTGTGATTAGTATTACTCAGATTTTCAAGCAGTGGTTCTTAAGGTAGCGGGGCAGGGTGAAGAGGGTTGTCTCTGTGTGTGTGGGGATGCGGCAATGTCTGGGGAGATTTTTGGTTGCTACAGCTGGAGAGGTGCCACGGATGTCTAGAGGGTAGAGCCAGGGATGCTGCTAACCCTCCTGCAATGCTGAGCATCACCCCCACGAAGAAGAATGATCTATTCCAACATGTCAACAGGTCGAGGAAGACGCATGTGAACCAACAGTTAGAATTCGTTGGAAGAGAGCTGTTTGAAAAGTATGAAAAAATGGGAGCCGCAGTGAGGCAGAGGTCTGGGAATATTTCGTAGCTATTTATGTCCTGTAGTCCACAGAATAGAGGAGAAATTGGGAAAAATTGGGAGAAGACAAGTTAGAATACTGCATCATCAAAGGTTGTGATGGATGCTAGAGACAGAGAAAAGGTTACATTTACAAGAGTTGATAAAGAAAATTTGCAATTGCTCATGCCCCATTCTGCAAAGATTTCTGCAGTGCCAGCTCTGTGCTCCGTATCCCTGTGTGTTCAGAGGCCTCGTAGTCCCAGCATGCCCTGGAAGCCCCAGACTGTGGAGTTAGCCTTCCCGAGTTAAATCCTCTGTCACTTACAGGCTGTGCGACTTGGGCAAACATAACAATCATCCCTAGTCTCACCTTCCCTTCTGTAACATGGAGATGGTGATAATAATGTCCACCTGTTAGGGTGGTTTGAGGCTTGAACAAGAAAACTCAATAACTTTTAGCTATGTTATTGCTGCAGCTTACTTGTATTTGTTAGGGAAGGAATAATAATAAAAAAGAAAACCCAGAAAGCTCCTAAATTATGTGCATCCTGGCATTCTGCTCAAGGGAAAAGAGAAGAAGCTTCTGCAATGCTCTTCAGGGCTCCAGTTCCTGAGGTTTCTAGTTGACAAATGTTGCTTCTACTCTTTGAGTGCAAAGTACCCCTCACATACATCGTTCCCCCATGCATGAGCCCCATGGGCTGCTTGCACCATAATAGTCTATCTTTGAGGCTTGAACTTAGGGGAGCAGTGTAGCAATTTTCTATTCCATTTAAAGGGCCTACCCTAGCCTCCTAGATAATCATTTTTACCCTGGTGAAGAGACTCTCTTTGTTGGAGAGACTCAGCCTCACATTTATTAAATAGATACCAGGCCTGGCTTCACTAAGCTCTGTTTCTTCCGGTTGTTCTTTAAGTGGTTAGATAGAGACACAGTTTTAGAGAACCTTGGAGATGTAGTTGGACTCAGGCAGCCTTAAAAGAGCAGGTTATCTGGTAGGTGAGGTGACTGTTGATTAGGTATGACTGAGTGAAAGTGCTTACATCCCCAATGCCTGATTTCTCTTTAACCCATAGTGAGGAAGAAAGGTCAGGTCCCTTTAATGCAGACCCTTTGGAAGAAGGAGAAGGTGACCCTACTCTCAGTTGCACTAGCGCTGAGTTTGGTGTTCGAGGATGAGCCACTTAACCTGATGGGGGTTCAGCTGTTTGGCCCACAGAGGACATATAAGATCCATCCAGCTCTAGAATCGTACCATTGTGTGCAAGATGGCTTTCTGCAGGGCTGGAGTAATCATAAAATATAGATACCATATGTAGAGTATCAATGTCTTTATATAGTGATCAAGAAAATGCCATGAAGGCTAACTGTAACAGTACGATCAAAACATTTCTGAACGTATATGAATCGTGCCCTATGATTGCACCAATGTACAGAATTATGATTCAATAAAATTATAAA
>CAUYON010072339.1:0-31047 GCA_963573935.1 Arctocebus calabarensis | reverse complement strand
GAGGATGTCTCTGTATTTTAGTTCAGTGATGTAGTAAAGTACTGATTACTGACTTTTAACCCAACTCTAACAGGCTGCATTAAGACAGCAGAATTAGCCAGATATAACAAAGTATTTAAACCACCACTTTGTGATTGTTTTATTGGACAAAGGAAAATTACAAGGTCAGGCTAGTGATAAGTGAAAAAGCCTATAGGATAAAAAAGAGTTCAAGGGGAAAGACACATACACACACCCGTCCCTCCCCCCAACCAATCAGCAACTGATTGATAAAACTTGTTATCAGCTAGGGTGACTGTGTCATGAAAATCATTTAACCCTGCTGTAGAATGCTACATTGCCTTTAAAAACCATTGTTAATTCTTTGTTATCCACAATCTGAATACCAGTTCCTAAACTACCCCTTCTCCTCTTTAAAAATTTGAGGTACATTCAATTATTGTATGACTTGGCTAAGAAAAATTCTAAATATTTTTAGTAAACTTCTATGGATGGCAAGTCAAAGAAATCTTAGTATTTTATCAAATTTAAAATTATATTTTAGTTAGTTGTACAGCTCATGAATTAAACATTTGGAAAAGTATCTAGATATTTTTTGTAGGTCATAAACACACCATTTTAGGGCACTGTATTCTAAGAATACAGAGTATATTTTGGAGTTGTCACACTTTATGCAATGCATGATTTATAAAAGAAACAAAAATACATTATGCAGGTGGGTTGGCAAATGTTCAGCAAAAGCACATCAACAAATCAGGGAAACCAGGTAACAAGCATATTTTAAAAGGAATGAGGCTAAATTTGTCCAAATAGTAAATCTCACCCCAGTGATAGCTTTGGTGCAGTAAGTAATCAGCATCCGAAATGGGTCTGAGAGAGGCATTCCAAAGAATGTCCCTTGATTTTTCCAATATAACTGAGGTCTATCCATTCACATAGAAAATAAGGACAATTCATAGGTACTACAACAACTGCTCTCTTTATATGGTACTAACCGGCTTATGGCTATAATTCTATTTTTAAATCCCCTTTTACTACCAGCAGGAGTTTGAAAGTGTTTCAATGCTATATAAATGTCTGAACCTAGAGGAGAAAAAAATATGCATACTGGAATGATTTCTCCTTTAGACTTCCAAAATTTAAGATTTTATAAATAAAACTAGTCAGTTTTATCTAAAGAGACATAAAATCCATGTGAAAGGGGAGAGAAAATCCAAGGTTCGGCCATCCAGCAATTTAGGAGTGTGCCCCTCCTCACCTTAACTAAGCTTTCACTTAAAGCTTAAAGTCACTGAGGAAAGATTTGGTCACCAACCACAGGCAGCGCTCTTAACTATGCCAGGAGCTCCCCAGTAGAGTGCATTCTTAAGGCAGAAAGGCTAGAGCTGATTGCTTAACTCAGCACTCTAAGTTTACTTCACAGTAACCACTACTGCTTGCACAGTTAGGGCTACCAAATATGTAGAGTTGGCCTTTGTAGGATCAGACCTTCGATACAATCTAATTAATAAATTAGCTAGGGAGCTGAAAAGGTCAAATGTTATTGGTATATTTTGTCTTTGCTCTCCCTTGGGTATAAGCTGTATATTTTATAAGAAATAGAAAAGAGGCTGACTTGATCAGGAATCCCAGCAAAAGCCTGATCATGCTTTTTCCCCTCTCTTCCAAAATATTGGTATTTTTCTGGTAGTCTGATTTGTTATGAATTTCTCTCTCCCCTCACCCCTCTTATTTAGCTGAAGAAGCTGGCAGATAGAGAGTGACAGACAAACAGGCAGCAGTGTGAGGCCACAGGAGAGTCCTTCTTCCCGAGTTACCAGTCCATCCACCCATCACTGAAGAAGAGCTTTGATTGCCTGGTTGTCAGTGGCTTCAAAGGCGGTCAGTCCATCTGGACCTTTCACAGTCTTATCAGCACCCTGGAAAGAGAGGAAAGGGCCCTCATCATTACACAAGCCCAGAGTGGGAAAAGAGAACTTTAAGACCAGAGTGCATGGTGCAGGCTAATGTTTACATTGAGAACGGAAAATCCCTTCACCAACAGAGTCCATTCTATTACAAAAAAAAACAAAACAAAAATGTTGCCAAGTTTATGAGTTTTATGAGTTTAAATTATAAAAATGCCCCATTACTTTTCAGGCACTAGAAATTTTCAGCTACAAAATTAACAGTTTTTATTTATGCTATCATATATTTACCCAATTAATTAAGCTTCAAAAGATAACATCTCCCATTTGTAGTATGAGATGGGAGAAAGTAAATCACTTTTGCACAACAAGTATTCTTGTTCTTTGGTAAAGAACACAGTATTATTCGCATCAAGAACATGTATAGTATAGGTCATGTTACTTGTAAAAAAATACGCAGTAAATGCCTGGGATGCAGGCTGTAAGGAGGTTCCCTGTGATGCTCCTGAGCAGAGGTGTCCAACCTATAGTCCATGGACCTCATCCTGACCTTGTGAGGATTTTTTTGCTTGCTGTGTTGTCAGATATAAAAGTATGCACAGAGTTTTTACATGTGTATTTAATTTGTGGCCCAAGACAGTTCTTTTTTTTTTTTTTAAATTAAATCATAGCTGTGTACATTAATGCAATCATGGAGTACAATGCGCTGGTTTTATATACAATTTGAAATATTTTCATCAAACTAGGTTAACATAGCCTTCATGGCATTTTCTTAATTATTATGTTAAGACATTTATAATCTACATTTAGTAAATTTCACACGCACCCTTGTAAGTTGCACCCACCAATTATCCTCCTTCCCTCTACCCCTCCCCTCCCCTCTCCTTATATTCTTTGGCTATAATTGGGTTTGCTAAGAAGAACATGTTCCAGCTCCATCCATGGAAACATGAAAGAGGTAGAGTCTCCATTTTCTTTAAGGCTGCATAATATTCCATGGTGTACGTATACGATTTATTTGGAGAACACTTAGGGATCTAAAAATAGAGCTGCCATTTGATCCTATAATTCCTCTACTAGGTATATATCCAGAAGACCAAAAATCACATTATAATCAAGACAACTCTTATTCTTCCAATGTGTGGTGGAGGAAAAAAAAAAAGCAGGACTCTGCTGCTCTAGAGAGACCTTTGGGCACAGACACCAGACTGCTCTTAATGCTTAGTCTGCAGAGTGTTGTCCTGGTACATTTGATTGGCAACATGGCATTTCAGTTTTGAGAACCTGCATATGTACTTTTGTGTCTCTATGTTGTTTTATTTCTCTCCCCTTTCTAGAATGAAGTTCTAAGGATGAATGAGTCTTGACCCTGTTACCCTCACTGCATCCTGGCACCTACAAGTGCCTGCTGCATGTGGATGGATGTGCTACCAAACCAGTTCTGACCCTTTTAACCCCCAGAGACAAGAATATTCTACTGTTTGAGGGCCCTTTTCACTAGCTTTGGCTCCAGGCAGCATTTAGTCACACCACCACAAAATCTTACTCTGCTGCTAGTTGTCAGGCCTACAGAACTGTCTAAACTTGGCAAAAATGGTCCTTGAGAGTTAAATACTGGTTAAATGGACGAGTCTCTTCTCCTGTTAATCTTTTCATGCTCTACACCCACAGAATTCCTCACTAGTTCCTGAACATATTGTGTGTCATGTCTTGACACACACAGGGCTCTGTGTGGAATAAACGCCTTACCCACTTTCTCTGCCAAATCCATTCACCAACAAATTTACTAAATGCTTTATACACAGTTCCTAAGGGACCAGAGAGTCAAAGAAAAACAAGACAGAGAGCCTACCAGTCTGGCTGGTATGGGAGACAAATTAACAAATACAACACTTGTGATGAGCACAGAACTTGCACCACGCATAGAGGAGTGGCCCTGAAGTTAGAATGGGCCGTGGGAGGAAGGTGTACGGGTGCATGTCTCGTTGGACAGGGCAATGCCTGAGCTGAGTCTCTATAAGTAAATACAGACTGATTAGGTAAACTATGAGTGGATGACAAACACTCTAGGAAGTATTAAACTATTAGTGTCCTCTTCAATGTCACTACAAAAGTCTCTATTTCCTCATTCCATAACTGAATTTACCTGCTTCATGGAAGACACGGAACTCAGAGTCAACTGGAAGAACATTAGTGAGAACTTCAATTCACTGTGGTAGGCCTTGCAATACAGGTTAAGTGACAAACGGGATCACTACATTCAAGACAAATGATTTCTTACTCATTTTCATGGCTGCTGTTTACTATCACCAGCAGTTTAAATTGCCATTTTGCATTAACAAAAAATTATATACTACATTGAATATCTGTTGCTTTGCAGCTACCAGAGTTTGTTTCCCTTCTTTGGATGACAAGGCCCTAATTTCATCCTGGGTAATCATTTGTCCCCTACTGTGGAAGTCCTACGACTATATATATCAAGGTACCACGTACCCTCCTTGGCAAGTGCCAAAGATTTATTTAAACTAAGCAGGAACTCTCCCTAGGATTTTGAATCTGGATTGGAGCAATCAAAAGAAAGAGAATAAAAGAAATTAGAGCTCATTTATTCCTGTGGCACCACCCAGAAGGAATGGCTGAGAAGTTCTTGCTACTCAGAGCCCTGTAGTTGTTCCAGCTCCGGTCTCTTCTCAGCCTGGTCTCCTGGCTTTCCTGCTAATTTTGTGACTAGTCCAGTATCTTTTTTAAAAATTGCTTTTTTACTTGGAGTCAAATTCTGCTATCTGCAACCAAAAATATTTAGTTCATAAAATAAAAATTAATTAAAAAATTTATGTAATTTTTCTAATTATAATACTGATGTATAACAGAAAACTCATAATTTTATAAGCTAGATACAACTACTGTTAACATTTCCTTCTATAATTTGGTTTTAAATATTTACATATGCATTTCATTAAAAAATACATATGCATTTCTTATAAAAGAACTAGAGTTAACTATTTTTATATCACACAAAAGAAACTTTAAGATAAAGAAATATTACTAGAGACAAAGAGGGAACTTCCATAAAAGGTTCACAATTCAAAAAAGAAATTAAGAAAACAATTCCATTGGTAATAGCATCAAAAAAATACTTTAGAATATGTTTTATAGTGTCAAACCAATTCTTTTAAAAGAGATGAATTAGTCTTGTCAATATGGAGAAGAATATTAAAAGAAAAAGATTTTTTTCTTTTGGAACTTGATGCAGTTCCTAGAGAACTTAAGTATAGTTGGCTCTATTCCTTCCTTGAAGAAATCTTTTTGTTTGTTTTTAGTTCTAGTCATTATGTCCAAATCTTTAAACAATATACTGATGCTATTACTTGTGTTATTAACTTTAGATGTCATTTTTGACTTCCTGTTAGACAGATGAGGCTTTAGCTTACCACCAACTCCCGTTCTTAGGCCCTTCCAATTTCTAATATGTAAAATGCTATTTTGTTTTTTATAAATTTAAGTATTTATTTAGACCTATGTTTTTTGTTCCATCAGGTTTGGTGGTAACTCATAAAATAATTTCATGAATATTCTTCCTCTACATTCATATCACTCCCTCCCTCTGAACTTGCTAGCTTTTCTATTTTGCCAAGCTTAACTTTTTTTTTGCAGTTTTTGGCTGGGGCTGGGTTTGAACCGGCCACCTCTGGAGCCGGTGCCCTACTCCTTTGAGCCATAGGCGCCGTGTTTTGCTTACTGATCAATTCTCAGAGTTAAAATAAGTGAACTATGTTTCAATTATTTCTAGGCAAACGCTACACACCGGGGCATTTAGAGGGTTAATATGATTTTCTCTCTGTTGTTCCAATATCCCCACACTCACAAATAAGAGAATGAGGAAATCACACCCACAGCAGTAGCCTGAGTGCTCCCTAAGGCTACAAACTTTGCAACCTATTTATTATTCTTAGGGTAAAATGCTACAACAAAGAGAACCTAAAACACAATGGATTAAATGAAGTTCATTGCTTTCACATGAAACAGACCAGTGGTAAACCTATCAAGATTGGTGGGGTGGCTCTGCTCTGTATGCTCATCTAAGGACCTGGGTCCCTCATCTGTTGCTCTCCTGTGGGTACTTTCCACATCCATATGGCTGGAGCTGGCTTGGCTCTACATCTGCATCCAGCCTGCTTGATGGGGGAAAAGTCCACAGCAAGAGCGTCAAATTCTAGGCAATGATATAGAAGTAAGATACATCATTTGTGCATATCTCATCAGCTTAACTTTAGACACGGAGCCATGCTCACTGCAAGGGAAGCTGAGACACAAAGACTAGCTTAGGCTGTCATGTATACAACTATAACCTGGAGCTCTCCTTCTAGAAGGAAAAAGAAAAAACAGACATGGCAGACAATTTGCAACCTGACCTATACTGTTCTGAAAGTGCTTTGGAATAAGTCACCAATGTACTCTACATGCCAGGTTCAATCAGCTTCTGAAAAAAAAATATGGCATCTGAACACTGATGACAGTCGTATTCCTAACCCATCAGCGCCTAACTCTCAAGACAGTCTTATCTCCACATGCTCCTTTCCTTCCTCCTGCACCAACTCCTTTACTCTCTTTCTGCCTGTCCTTTCTACATTGGTTCTGGTCTTCGGCATTCTTCACAACTTGTTCAAGATGCTTGTCTCTAATCATCTTCATCCTCCCTCAGCCTTTACCCTCATCCTGAGGACTGGTTTTGAGACTTAACCCACTTGAAGGGCCATAAATATCTCAAATTCTACCTCTCTTAAAATGAATCTGTAATCTTTCCCTATCAACCCGCTCCTTTCTCAGTACTGTTTTGGTGAAGAACATGATTCCCCTTCCAGGAACTGTGGAGACACTATGTAGTTCCTGTTTGCTTTCTAAGCCTTTAGACTGTCCCCTTAACATTTGCCATCTGTCCTTGCTTCTTCAATGCTATCACTACTTTCTTAGTGCAGGACATTCACATAAACATCCTGATTGCATAGATGACTTTTTTTTTTTTTTTACTTCTTACATCACTTCTCCCCACCTGTCTGATGATCCTTCTAAGCAGACTATTTATTTGCCTATCTGAAAGTCTTTAATGGTATCCTCACAAAACAGAATGAATATAAATATTGATTATATGACACATACTTCTGTAGTCACACTTATTGATAAATCCTTTCTACTCTACAGCGCAGCTATGCTGAACAACCTACCATACCCAAATGTATCAGGGTCTCTCTTTCTTGTCCTTGTGACTTTCCTTACTGTTGCTTCTGCTTGAAATGGTATTCCAATTCCCTATTAAACTCTTAGACATTAAGTTTCTAAGGTTTGGCTCAAGTGTCCACTGCTTTGTGAAGTTACAATTATGGTACCTAGAGTTATAATGACATCCTCATTCATAATACAACCACCCTCTTTGCCTCCCAAGACCATATGTGCCTTCTTCCCTCAGGTCCTAATATGTTACATGTAGCTCCTCCCACAGCAACTGAAACCACAAAAAGCAAAACTATGGGTGGGGAACTACTGTAAATGAATTTTGGATTTAATGAAAGTACATCAGCTAATATATGTCAAGAATAGTATTTCATGTTTAACCATCTTCTAAATACTGTATTCATACAACATTGTTACTCTTCAGATATTTGAGATTTTAATCAGAAAGACCGGTACAGTACCAAACAATAAAGAAACCTCAGATCACTGTCCTAAAAGCTTATTTGGCTACATTAATTAATATAACTTTTCAATAAGTGCTAACATAGTGTAATAATAGCATATACAGTAGAACTTCCACATTTGACTGCCTGCTTTCAATGACCACCACCTCATTTACCCAATTTTCATAGACCAGACATGCACTACATGTACTTATCAGTACAGTAGGCCTAATTCTGTATGTTGACCAGTTTGTTACAGACCCTTCTGTAACTTACAGAAGTTCTACTGTACAATGATACACACTCAACTTGTAACATCTAGGACATATCATATCACCACTGTGGGTTAGGGTTTTAAAATGATATGCCCTATAAATTCCACATTTATGAGATAGAGTAGGGATCAGCAAACCATGGCCCTAATGCTTGTTTTTGTAAGTTTTAATGGAATGCAGCCACGCTCGATAGTTTAAGAATGCCTATGGCAGTTTTAGAGCTACAATGGCCAAGTTATGACAGTGACCTGCAAAAGCATACCTAAATCCTTCAAGAAAAAGTCTGCCAACCTTTGAATTAGAGCATATTTTTTATGCCATGTTTTAAAGTCTCTCTTTTATTCCAAACGTTTCCTGGTTAAGACTTTTTTAGGGTAAAAAAGCAGACCTTATTCCACTGAGATAATTACATCCTAAATGACATATGATTGCACAGTTTGCCGGTTCCTACTTTGATTAAAAACAGGCTGAAGTGTGTTGGGTGTGGCCATTTTACTGACTGCTGTCTGGTCAGTTGCCACTTATCCGTCAAGATGTTTCCCAGGCTTCCTGCAGCTGCCTTCTTTTTCATACTCTCACTCCTCTGCTGCTGCCAAATCTCCCAGGATGCCTCTTTAGCTTGCATAATTGGCCTCCTCTCCCTTGTCTCTTCTTGCCAAGTTTACCGAGGTTTCTCATGTGCTCTGGACTTGGTCTAAGTACCAGGAGCTTTTTTGATCATCCCCCTTCCTTCTTGTGTGTTATTATTTACCAATTATTTGGTTCTAGCATATTTTTTTAATCCAGCCTTTGTTTTGCATTTCAATTATTTGTTTAGAGTTATTTAATTTCTTGCTTATGACTTCTTGCATCTCTGTCTTTCATTTTGGGATTGCTTCTTCCTGAAGCACATCTAACTTATCACTGTTGCTCAGGAGTACTAGGTACCTCTGGGCTTTAGGTCAAAATGGGATCAGCTCCTACCCTTTTGCCGAAATACTCTTGCTCCTATGTGGAAATGTTTTCTTCCTTATCCTACCCTGTCTGATTTCTGTCTTTCAAGGATTCCTTATAATGTCTTATCTATCAAACCCAAAGCAGATAATGATTCCTTCATTTTAAAAAACATCTTTTCTGTCACTAGGGATAAAAGGGTGGTATCACAGCATGTGCTCAGACCTTAACCTTGAAATAGAAGCCCCACATCTATTGATCTCTGTATTTTCCCCTCATTTACCAGCTTACCAGTTAAAAATAAGGCCACATCTTTTTACTTGCAGATATGCACACATTCCATTTCTCATAACTGTCCTAATGGTAATTCTGAAAGGAAATTTTAAGTAGTAGAAAAAAATAAAAGCTGCTGAATCACACATTTGGAACAAATCTTGATTCCATTACATTCTATTTGCCCTTCAAGCAGTTCTACCTTCCTGAGACAAATGGTTTCTTTATCAATAAAATGGAGATAATACTACTTAAGTACCTATATTTGATTGATAGTAAATGATAAATAATACAGCCTATCATCTAAGAATACTCTAAAAATATGAGATCCTACTGACTTTCTCAATTCCTGTCTATTTATCCTGCCATTTTTCCTTATTCCTATGCTAACAATAAACCAGCTGGATAATGTATTAGAAATGGCAAAAAATCTGGAGTTCTTAAACTAAGTCCTTTAAAATGAATTCACAATAATCTATAAGGATTCTACTTTTGAAAAAAGGTGGAACAAACTAGACTTAAGTATTGATTGTAACTTTTAAAAGATACACTGGAATAGTCTTATTTTAGCAATTACAGATTTTCTGAAAGAGCATAATCAATTTCATTAAAAATTCTGGCTAACAAAACTAGGGTATCCATTAAAGAAGCTTAAGAAAAATAAAATTGTAGTAATTAATTTTGAAAAAGCAGAACTAAAATTTACCATGCTGTTTTCAAAAAGGTGAAAGGAAAAAATCGCTTTCTTTTATATAAAAAAAATAATAGCTTTACATGGTTTTAACTGTTCTGCCATCATAGCCATTTCTGAATATCACTCATCTGGCTACAGAAACCAAAGGTCAGATACAAATAAAAGAACAATATGGGCAAAAGGAAAAGAAACAAACTAGTTAAATGTAAGACAACTCAATTCACATTGAATAATTTAGTAACATAGTACATACCTATAGAGAATGTTCTGGGATAACATATTAGGGTCTATTGTACATCAAATTCAGCCAGCTTTTTAGGGAACTCAATTAATGTAGAAGATTCTTTAATAATGGAAACTTACAACTACTAGGTCTCGATAACCTAAGAGAGTCATGAGGAGGAATACAGTACAATGGTTTGGTAAACAGAACAATAGTTTGGGCTCTCCTTAGCATAAAAATAATTGTATCTTGTTTTGTTTTTCCTAGGAGCAAAGAGACCTGTCAGAAACAAAAATTGTTTGATCTATAGTTTGAGGTATGGCTAAAAGGAAAAGTGCGAGTCTGGGCAGCTCACTTTAGTAAATGATCAGAGTCCTAAGCTAAAAAAAAAAAAAAAAAAAAAAAAGGATCCATCCCAGGGAGGTTTTTATTTTTAGAGAACAGAACTCTTGACTGGGTAGAAAAGGTCAGGGAAAAGGGGAGAGAAAGGGTAAGGAAGGTATCATTCATTTATTTTACTACACACTAAACCAGCAGACGGATGAAGCCATGGTAATGAAGTGCACATTGAGGAAGAGAGGAGACAGACAAAAAGGAAAGCCGGGTCAAGCTGTGCTTCAACTGCAGTTACGTGTGTTAGGGAGGCAGTCAAATTGTTCTACTATTTATGTCAGTCTGAGCTGGGTTTAGTTACTTAACACTACAAAGAGTTGAACTAATACAATATGGGAATTATATAAAAAGCCCATGAACTGCAAAGCAGTATTTGTAGCCTGTGGCAACCAGTTTTTGGTAAAGTAAGCAAAAATATTTCCCCAGGGATGAAATTACCTAGTGGTTTTCAAAGTACTCTGTTATCTTTTCTTGGGTACGGGTAGGGATGGACAATAGTGACTAGACATTCTGTGAGTACACCCTATCACAGATGTTGGACCCACTACAATGGCAAAAAGTAGTATTTCCATTTATTTTTGCTTTTTGAGAACTGCACCATTCACATCAGTATAGTGCGAAGTATCTAAAGATCACTGTTGACCAAAAACCAAAACAACAAAAAACATACTTTGTTTTTTGTGAAATCCAGTAACTGTGGATAACATAAATCTAAGGGTGAAAACAAACATTAGTTTTAGAGAACCCGAATTAACTACCTTCAAAACTTTATCTTTAAAAACTTGTCAACAAAGTGTTAAGAAATAAATATGCTATCTTCTTTCTCAATATTCTCTGTAGCTTATTGAAGCTGACCCCAAGAAGCATAAAATCCTCTTTAGCCTTAGTTATAATAAAAGCTCCTATTTATTGAGTGCTTATGTGTTAGGCACTGCAGCAAGATGCTTCATGTACATTTACTCATTTAATTTCTATTTCTTCCTTGCTTCTTTTAAATTCCCAAATAATATACTATGAACAGCTCTTGCCAGAATATGGTCATGATGACAAGCTTGGGATAAATATTGGTGCCTCATTTTATGGAGATCTCTTGCTTTCCAGCATTTGAAAGCTCCATCTAGTATGGCTAAAATGGCTGCAACTAACTGATCAATTCCTGAGGCTGGATTTTGAACTTCATCTAAGGGCTTATAATCGTTAAAGAAAACATACATTGGAAAACTCCAAATTTACCACCATCTCCATCACATCAAGAAACCACATGCCTTGGAGAACCTTTACTTACGGCAAACTACCTTGAATAATTCTACTCAGTATGTCCTACAAGAAATGAAGCTTACAATTTATAAATCAGTCGTATTCAAAGTTTGTTGTGTGAATCTGATGGCATTTGGGTTATGGCAAACTGTTACTTGTCCACAAAGCATTTTCTATATCACTAAGTATAATATGATGCTTACTTTAGCTAACCTTTTTTTCATAAAAAGGAGACTGCTGATTTCTGCCCAAGCTCCTTACTCATCATGAACTGGTAACAGTTTGTGGACCGGCTATTTTGAGTAATGCCATTCAAAACTTCAATTTTGGATACTGCTGGTTTTCTGTTCCTGCAATTTTGGATATTGTTGGTTTTCTGTTCCTGCTACCACACAAAATTCAAATAAATCAACAAGCAAATACTTAGCTTATATAGCAGTAGAAAAAGCAGTAAAAATCAGCAATTGACCTCACCTTTGACAGAAGCAATTTCACACAGGAAACATGACCCTCATAGACAGCAGACAGAAGAGGGGTAATATGATGTTTATCTGGAGCCTACAAAATAATGCATAAAGAGGTAAGTTTATTCGCTTTTCCCTTCTTCCTTCTTTTTACACCTAATTAGAGAACTCTTATAAATATATTAACATCATTATTTACATATTTGCCTTTCTATACAAAATCACTGCACAGAGGCAAATTCCTAGTCTCTTAGTGAGCCACCAGAGGGCCAAGCCTGCAGCAGCGTCTGTCCTTGGGAGTCGGTATACTAAGGGAGAGGGAGACAGCTTTGACCTCAGCTCAAATCCTGGCTCTGCCTCTTACTGAGAGAGTAGTGATTTAGCTTCCCTGAACCTCAATTCCCACCACTGTGGAAATGCCAATGTGGTCCAGTAAGGGAAGAGAGGGGTAGAATATAGCTGATGAGGAGGTAGAAGAAGACCGTCACACAATTGGGCCATGTGACCAGATCATCTCCCTCACTGTCATGGTTACATGGACCTTTTTCCAAAACTCTAAAATACAGAAGCTACAAGAGGCTAGACTCAGGAGATGACTATTCTTGTCTGACCACTTGCCCAGTGACCTTTGTCCAATCCATGACTGCAAAGTCTTGTGATCTATGACATGATAGTCATTTCTACCTACAGAAGTGCGAACTCCCCATGCTTTAGAACTTGAAAAGCAACAGCCATGGAGGAAACATTCTAACCCTTGGTTTTATCAGCATTAAAAAGTCTACTGAGGGCGATAAAGTGAGATTCTGTCTCTACAAAAAAAAAAAAGTCAGTTTTTGGCTTACTTTTCAAAAATCCCAACTACATATTTCAATGTTATAGGAAATATGGTATAATTTCATACTGTATTCTTATTTAAAATGAAGTTTTTATAATCATTTTGTAATCTATAGAAAACAACTACCCAAAGCATAAAACAGAAATTTCTTCTATTCCAGCCACTTTTTTTTTTTTTTTTTTTTTTCCAATTTTGGCCGGGGCCGGGCTTGAACTTGCCACCCCCGGTGTATGGGGCTGGCACCCTACTCCTTGAGCCACAGGCTCTGCCCAGAAATTTCTTCTAGAATGACAACGTTCTCTACATACGTTAATATCTGCTCCTTTCAGCAGCAGAAACTCCAGGATTTCAAGCTGCCCACAATCTGCTGCATAATGAAGAGGCTTCCTTCCACCTTCTAGTGTCCGGTTGACGTCTTCTCCCTAGTAAGAGAAGCCAAATAAACACGGTATTTATACTGGTAAGACTTAAGAAGGGAAATGAGGCATCTGGTATTTTTACTCTTAAAACCATACAAGAATTTTGTGAAACAATTACATTTCTCGCAAAGTGAAATAAATAGCCAAAAACTTGAAATGAAATTCTGCACAATAGTTAACATAGGCTATGACAGTAATTCAAGTCATGATTAGTCAAGCTGGAAACAACACATAATAATGATAAATGTAATGAACTGTATTACTGTGCTTCATTTCTAAGGAGTTCAATCAGCATAATGTTAGCATGTGACTGGTGAGTTTAAGAACTGAGATTTTATGCAGTTCATATGACATGTATCTTAATTTGTCAAAGAAAGTATTCCTACTTTGATGTACACAGCCATCATTATCACAAGCTAATTTCAGTATCAGTTATTAAGAATTTATTACATTCATTTAACATTTACTAAAGCCCTACTGTACAGCAGGCACTGCAGTAGGCAGTGGGGAGACAAGGGGCTCCCTTCTACATGGAGCTTATCATCCAGTGTGGGCAGATAATAAATAAAATAATCACATATGCAAATGTATAATTTCAAAATATAAGTGCTATAAAAATCAGAAACATGGGTTCTACAAATACGTATCAGGAAAACACGACAACCTTAATTATGACAAGTGTAGTGTAGTGTCAGAAAAGAAACTTAAGGCTTCAAAAGGTAGCTTCTCTCATTGAAAATTAACAGAGACTCAAACAATAACAACTATAACCACTTTTTTCTCCTGACCAGCTACAACATGTTTGGCACCATGCTTTATTACAGCTGATCTTCAAACCACGCTAAGAGAAGCTCTCCATTTAATACTTTAAAGGTCTAAAGTTCAAAGAGGTGAAATAACTTTTCAATGTGGTTCAGTTAGTAACAGAGGAGAGATCTAAACTCATTCTCTTTCTATACCACCATGCTGCTTTTAGGTTATTTGCCCCTTCCCCCTTAGGAGAGTTCAGATTTTACAGAGCAGCAAAATCTTTCAAAGAGGTTTTTTTTTTCCTCTCAACACTTACCTCATTCACTTAGCATAGTTTGGTCAACTCATCAAACCATTCCCTAAATCCAAATGTTTAGAGCCCTATCATTTCATAGCCATTTACTAGCTGTTCTTTCAAACATATTTATGCTTTTTACTGAGGTTTGTTTTTGCCCTCCTTCCCATTAATTTGGATACTATAGGTTCTCCAAGTCTCAACCAATCAAGATTTACCCCTCTTAAAATCACAGGAATCAGTCAGTATTCAAGTACTGTATGTAGTGCCCTTCTGACTTTTCACGTGTGCCTTCTTTCCCAGTGGATCACAAATTCCTTGAGAGTGAAATTATATGTCTTCTTCTTTATATCTTCCTACACTGCAGTATATAGCAGAGGTTAAGAGCATGAGCTCCATCACCATTAGACCTGGGGCAAATTACTTTCTCTTTATGAGAATGAGTCTTCTTAACTGTAAAACAGAGATAACAGTACCTACAGCTCATGGAATTAAATTAGATGATCCATGTAAAGCACTTAAATAACATATTAGCTAATATTAATAGAAATATGAGCATATTAGGTATACTCACTTAATTGAATTTATTACTTAGTCACAAGCATTCTATGGGCTGAAATCACCTGCCTACCAACAGTAATCAATAGAACTGTGGGGCATTAAGTCAGGGCACTAAATTATAGGATATTCTCAAGATCTAGCCCAGATGTGTATTTCAAATATATAGTTTCTTTGAGGGATCAATAGTTTTAACAGAAATCATTTTCATTCTCTGAATTACTAGATGATAAAACAAGGCAGATTCCTGTATAATGACTAAAATACAAATAATTAAAGATATGATTTAATATACTTTATAAAGACAAATTTAAAAAGTAAAAGTGAATTGGTACACTGCCTTAGTCTTTATTCACAACTAAATGTAAGGCCTTTAGGGAAAGAGAGATATTGCTTAAAGATTTACAACTAAAACTATTTTTCCATCCACTATTATTTCCTTTTGATTATTAATGTTAACTGGACAGGTCTTTAAGTGAGACAAAGCAAATAAATATTTGCAGTAAGTAATAGATATGATGGATTTGTCAAAGATATTTCCCTGAATAGAAACATCACATCCTCCCATGTACTAGTGCAAAATGAAGTTGTGAGTTTAAACTTTCTCCTTAATCCTTTCAGATTTTTCCATTACAATTCTTATTTTAGCAGACAAAATAAGGATGACACTGGAAAGGCGTTGTGTGACTAACAGAAAAATTCCACATTCAGGGCCTTAGCAAAGCAGTACTTATGGAGAAACTCACGCAGTTGAATGCCTGCATTGGAAAAGTAGAGGGACTTCAAATAATAATCTTTGCACTTCTACTGAAAGAAACTAGAACAAAGCAAATTAAATCCAAGGTAAGTAGGGAGAAAAAAAAATAAAGATCACAGCAGAAATCAAAAGTTGATTCTTTGAGATCAATATCATTGATAAACCTCTAGCAAGATGAGGAAACAAGAGTGAAGACACGAAGTGCCAGTATCAGACTCTGCAGATTACTTTCTCCTAGGCTCCAGACGGGACCACTAATAAATTCTACCAAAATTTAAAGAAAAAATAATACCAATTCTACCTATTCTTTCAGAAAATGGAATAGATGAGAAGGTATCTAACCTCTTTCTATGAGGTTGGCATTACTCTGACTCTTTAACAGGGCAATGATATTACAAGAAAAGAACACCACTGTCCAATATTCCTTATGAATATAGAAAAATTCTACATAGTAGTTTAGCAAATTGAATTTAACATTACATAAAAGGATAATACTACACATATCACGACCAAGTGGGGTTTATCCCAGGAACAAAAGGTTGGTTTAGTATCTGAAAGCAAGTTGATGTAATTTACCATTTGAAAAAAATAAAAAAAGAAACTATATGGTAGATCATCTTGAGATGAAAAAACACCTGATAAAATCCAACATCCATTCCTCTTAAAATTTTAAATAAGGGCCATTACAAAAACCTACATCTAAGACCATACTTACTGGCGAGAGAGTAAAAGTTTTCCTCTTAGGATCAGGAACAAGAAGACAAGGATGTCTGTTCTTACCACATCTCCTCAGTGTCATACTGACATTCTAACTAGTGTAACCACCAGGTTAGAAAAGAAATTAAGGGCATGCATTTTGAAAAGCAAGAAGTAAATCTGTCTTTATCTGCAGATGGCATCATCTAGAGGGTTTGAATGACAATTTTACCATGTTTTCAGCAGTCTTGACAAGTGGTAGCTTCCAAGTGGGGGTGAAATAGGGAAGGAAGATAGTGCTGTGTCTTTTCCCCTTCTTCCCACCTTTCAGCCCATACCCTAGGCAACAGTGACATCACCGGAGAGAAAGTAAGACACTTACTCTGTAGTCTTGAGTCTAACTAAAGATTACCCACCATAGAGAAAAAAAACTTTCATCTTCCAAATTCTGGGGATGGAAGAGAGAGAGGCAAAATCTTACTAGGTCTCTTACTTGTATGATGATCTTAGCATGTTTTCACTCTCCACACTATACAATAACCACTTCTGTTGAGGCCAAGGACGTCCATGCTGCAAATTCAAAGGTCATCTCTTAGTCCCTGCCTAATGACTTCCCTCAGTGCACTCTGACCACTTCCCTCCTTTTTAAAACACTCTCTTTTTGGCTTCAGTGACACTGCACTCTCATAGTTTTCTTCCTACCTCTCTACTACTCTGTTTCCTCTCCTGACTCATCCTTTTCTATCAGATGTTTAAAATGTATTTTTGGGATCTTGGTTGTGATTTCTCATTGTCATTATGCAGAATTCAAACAGTTGATAAATTTGGCTATGTTTATACAGTCTCAGAGTAGTATCTATATAGAAATATATTGATTGTAGAACTTCTGGGGAATAATATTTCCTTATGGCCAAAGTTTACATATGTTTTTAAAAACAAACTATGCAGAATATCACTGATTATCAGAATTTAGCAGCAGGAACATTCTTACAAGTTTAGCAGCAAGAACACTGATGTACATGTATGGAAAGAGGGAGGTCACAGAGAACTCTGAACACTGCTTCTACTCACCATATCCATCTGAGGTACAATAAGCTGACAACTCTAACTCTGAAATCAGCAACGCCTATTATCATATCCAAGCTTGACTACCTTCATCCTTTCCCTTTTAGTATGAATAATTTAACCAGCTTAATTCTACTCTCTTTTTAAAATTCTTTCCTCCTTTCATTGCGACATGAAGCCTGTCAATTATTCGATGTACAACACAGAGTTTAGTATATGAAAATTGTCTTTTACCATATTTTTCTTGTAAGGTGAAGCTATTCTTATTTTTCTGAATACGGTATATTCCAGATACATAATATATGTAACACATATATGTAATGTATATACATAATCTACATATGAAATACTACTTCATAATATCTTTTGGTAGGTAGTTTAAATTAAATACACAGACTCTATCCAGAACCACTGTAGTGACCATAAAATGGTTCAGATTGCCTAAATTTAGATACCTCTGAGAGTAAGAGGGGAGTTTAGAATGATGGAAAGGAATCTATGTGGAATTCTAAATTAAATGGAACCCAAGAAAGGTTTTAAGATTATCCTATATTCTGATAACTCAAGACTAGCTTCTCGGTGTCTTCCTTTGTCCTAACCTGAATTCTTAGAAGTTAAAAAAAAATAAAAGTGATAAAGTACAACTAATTGACATCATTAAGTTGTTGAGTTCTACCATTCATTCCATGCCAAAGTATGGTGCTAGATATAGTTGGATGTCTGTCTCCCTCAAGCCTCCTGATCCCAACGTTGGAGGTGGGGGCTAATAAGACATGTCTGGGTCATAAGGGTGGATCCCTCATGATTCCCTAGGCGAGGGAGTGAGTGCTCCTAGCAGCCTCCCTTCGCTCCTGTCCTCTCTGTACAACTGGGTCCTCTTCACCTGCCACTAATGGAAGTAGTGCAAGGCCCTCCCAGATGCAGGGGCCCAATCTCAAACTTTTCCAGATATCAGAATCACAAGCCAAATAAATTTTTTAAATAAATTACCCAGCCTCAAGTACTTCTTTCTAACAATACTAAATTAAGACACCTGGCATATTAGGGCTGAAAACTGGACAGCTTTTCAACTTTATTTTGAGACAAGATCTTGGTCTGTCACCTGGGCTACAGTGCAGTGGTGTCATGACAGCTCACCACAACCTCAAACTCCTGGGCTGAAGCTAGGACTAGAAGCATGTGCCAGCACATCCAGCCAATTTTTTTTTTTTTTAATTTGTTGTAGAGGGGAAGTCTTGCTATTTTGTGTCAGGCTGGTCTTGAATTTCTGGCCTCAAGGGATCCTCCTGCCTTGGCCTCCCACTGTGGTAGGATTACCAGTATGAGCCACTATGTTCAGCCAGTTTTTCAACTTTTTAAAAATTAAATGTCATTATTGACATTTGGGAAAGCCAGCCATGTTTTATGTCAAAAGTATCACACTTTTAAATAACCGAGGGCCTCAGTTATCCTAATAAATTCTCTTACTTAAATATAAGTTTATTGGTATAACAGTTTAATCTTTACTATCAATAAATCAACTATTATCTATTGAGAAACCATATTCTTAGCCTCGTGCTAGGCACACCAGGGGTATAAAAGCAGAAATGTGGCTTTCTGCCCACAAGAACTTTATACTTCTTTGATGCACTAATTCGACAAAATATTTATATATACATATATACGTGTATATATAAAAATATAAAATGTACCTGTGTTATCAATTCTCTAACCAGCACTTCTCAAACCTTTTCAGTGAAGTTCTCCAAATGGCAGAGGAGAAAAATACATGCTTCCCTGAGTCTGAAGGTAGAATCCTGAATAGCCACACACAATTTTCTTCAAGTAATACTTTATCTTTCACGTTCATACAAATATGTCTGCGTGGATATACATATATATGTATGTATGTAAAATGCATGGCATTTGTTTTAATATAAAAATCACAACCCCAAATCTATAGCTGCTGTTTCCCCTTCCCTCACAATAGATGCTTCAGGAACTCAGGCCACATTTACACTATAGCTTACAGTAACTGCCTGGAAGACAGGTGACCATCCTAATTTAAAGCATAATACTCTAAAAATCTAATTTAGTCTCAACTGTTTGTAATGCCAGAAATAGTGTATGATAATTACAGATTCTGTACCTTTACCTTTCCACTGAGATTACAGACCACCAAGCAATCTTTAAGTAGACTTGCAAAAGTCTATACATTCTTCTCTGTGTATATGTAATATTCTAGATGAAGACTTCATGTCACTCTTCATCAGATTTTCAAAGGGGAACATGATCCCTGAAGTTAAGAACCCCTTCCTCTAATAGAATGTGTTCCTTAGCTGTCTAAATCTTACCTTTCTCTGCCTACCTCAGTTCTTTATGAAGAGAGGCAGACTTAAACCTTGGAAAAGAACACTAAACAGAACCCAAGGCTCTCGTTACCTCTGCTACTAACCACAGTGGGGCAGTAACAAGCTTGATGAATCTTAGTTTTCCTCACTGTAAAAATCAGTGGTTGCAGTAGATATTTCTAAAGTCTTTCATAGGCAGCTTCTTGTGCTCTTTCATGGGTGAAAGGATCTGGTGATTCTACCAATATGCAATTTCTTCCACCTCTCTTACATTTTAGAAAAGGAAAATAAGTTAGGCCCCACATCTGGCTATGAAAACAAAGTAGCTTAAGATTTTGCATATTAAAAATGGCTGTTACTGTATACACTTTCTATGTAACTTTCTATATAAACTGGATCAAGAAGCGGATCTACTATAACATGAACAAAGTAAAAGAAAATCACATATTTCAAAGTCAAAAAGTTTTTTTCTTTTAAATTTGCTATTATTAATGAGTTATTAATAGGTCTATTAACAGGTGGCATGCATTTAAAAAGATGAAAAAACATGGTACAATATTATTAGAAAAAGACACACTATTTATAATCAAATTTAACTCAACAAACATTTACTGAGCCTATAATAGTTAGGTACTGTGCTACTTATTTGGGATAAAATAGGAAAGCCTCATTCTGACTCTCAAAGAACTTGCTGCCTTTCTGGTTAGGAAACAGGTAAATATAAATGCATGCCATTTACGCGGGTATCTCAAGAATAGTATAAACTCCCCAGGAACCTCTATGAAGGAAATGCTTAGTAACTTAATTCACTGACAATTTATTTTTACTGTATGTTAACTTTTCACACATTAATATTTATAGTGCTAAGTAGATTTTAAAGGTCTTTAGGGGTCAGAAACTATATCTGCTATATTTCTTTTATTGCTACCACAACGCCTAATATGCTATTTTTAAACCTTAAGAAATTGTTGTTTGCTATGCTAGCACATTATAAAATTCTAAATTAAGAAATAACTGTATTCGGCTCGGCGTCTGTGGCTCAATGGGCTAAGGCACCAGCCACGTACACCTGAGCTGGCGGGTTCGAATCCAGCCCGGGCCTGCCAAACAACAATGATGGCTGCAACCAAAAAATGGCCGGGCGTTGTGATGGGCGCCTGATAGTCCCAGCGACTTGGGAGGCAGAGGCAGGAGACTTGCCTGAGCCCAGGAATTGGAGGTTGCTGTGAGCTGTGATGCTACAGCACTCTATCCAGGGTGACAGCTTGAGGCTCTGTCTCAAAAAAAAAGAAAAGACAAGAAATAACTATATTCAATCAGGAGTCCGTTGATTTGGAAAGTGTGTGTATGCACATATGTGTACATAACAGAAGGGAGCAGGAGGAATTATGGTGTATGAGTCACCAAAGGCCAACTGGGAAATCCAGAAGGTGCTAAGTGGCAATCATCTACCACACAGTGTTGATTTAAGGTTTCAGAGAAATACACGTAAGGGGCCTAACACACAGTTAGTGCTTGATAAATGCCAATCATCATTATTAATAATATTAGAGGCCAAATGATACAAAAATAATAATCTTTGAAGCCTCAATAGTTCTCAAATGGCTTTCTGCCCAATTTCATTAGCAGCAATTCAACAAATATAAACGTCAAAAACGTTTCTGACAAGTAACACAGAACGTGCCATTCCTCACTAAGAAAATTTCAACTGCTCCTTTTTGTTGAATAGAAAATCCTCATCGCGACACTCAAATCACCTTTAAGTCAACACCAATTTATCATTCTGACCTTTTTACTCTCATGTATGGCTGGTGACACATTAGTGCTTTCCACTTCTAGGAAATCTCATGTTGTTGCCTTTCTTTAGCACAGTCACCTACTTCCACTCAGGTCCTGGCACACTGAAATTCTACTTAACTTTGCAAGATCTACTTCGTGTATAAATACTTCTACCTGATGCCATTTTGTCCTATCTTGCTATATATTTTTTTATATTCAAAATTCTTATAATAATTTTGATATTCTTGCTATATAATTCTTTCCTTTTAATCCTCACGTCCTGTTATTAAGTCTCTTACCACATTTACTTTTATTCAATCAGGTTATTTGTTATTTACTTGAATGAAAACTCCCATTAAAGAAAGGTGATGAAAGAACAATGCCTATTTATACATTGTCTATAATATCTGTGGGTGACTTCTGCACAGCAGTCCAATTTTAATGAGTGAGAGTAGTTATTTATATCAGCTTTATCACATGTGTAACCTGTTATTTACCAAAACTACCATTTCATGAGAGGTATTTTGAAAACATCATTAGAGTCTCCGAGAGTCACATGATCTCCATGTTGACAGAGACTCTGAAGGTAATCTAATTCAACCACCCATTCTGTGTTTTAATCCTTGTTTGCATATGCCCAACCTGCAACTGAGTATCTCTAATGAAAGGCAATTCGGGACATTGCTGATCAGTCCATTCCTGCTCTAAACACTGGAAAATTCCCTGTTTTACTGGTTCTTGTTCTATGACGTACCACAGTTTACCTAAATATTCTAATTTTGGACACGTAGGATTAATGCCAAACACCCTGTAACACCAAGGTTCTTTCTTATTTTATATTACACAACGTAACAATACCACATTTCACTGATTTCAAAGCATATATTTTTTCTGCTTTTACTATCTCTGAAATCAGGTCACAAAATAGAAAACAATTCTTACCACTTTCCATGGTGACTGGTAAAAGGCATTTATGAGTTGATTATGTGCTTTGTGTAAACACTAACCATCGTTGCCTGTCCTTGGCTTTGCTGCCAAAACGTACACATGAGTGGGTCAAGATGTTAGAATGTCAACCACAGAATTAGATTAAGCTGAATTTGAAGAACATAAAATGGTAAAATTCATCACTGAATTGACCTGCTAATATTATTCTCATGAAATTTGGTGAAAGTGTGATTAATTATTTTTAATCCAGAAAATCAATACAAATATTAAATAGAACGTGTCTCTGATCTAATTTTGATGAGGGATGCTATTCACTGTACTCCCTAGAGTTCAATATATACCAACTGACTATCATTGAATCAGTTATTTCCTTTTTTAACAGTACTACGAGCAAAGGAAGACTTTTCTAGTTTGTTAGTATTATTCAAGGAGAACATCTGCTTTCCTTAGGACAAGATAAACTAAGTTTATCACTTTCTTTTTGCCTTACTGAAAAGGAATGAAATTAAACTAATATGGTATAATTTCCTCTTCACAATGCCAAGTTGCTTTTCCTTCTATTATGTTATACTTCTATAGGTATTAGATGTTTTTTTTCTAATATTTCCCAAATGATATCAATTTGGTTAATCATTTATGAGCCCATTTACTAACAGCTTATAAAGGTTCAGGCAGTGTGATAAACATCTGAGATTGTGATGAAACAGGAGTCATTCCCAAGGAGTTTGTAGTCATAAAGGGCAAGACAACAAGTAAACCATTCATGTCATGTGATTAAATTAAATCATGTGATAAAGGTACAATTCAGGCTACAGAGTCTGCTTTGGGAACAATGAAAAGGAGATCTAGCTCAGTCTGGGAAGGGTCTGGTAAAGTTACCAAGAAGACAGAAAGCTTGGAATGAGTCTAACATTTTTTTTTTTTTCTTTTAAAAAAGATACTCTTTGCCAGTCTTCAAATTTTGTATTAAAAACAATGTAATGAAAATATGTTGTAGAACTAGTTAAGTAGAAAATACAAAAAGATCTATCAGGCTAACAAAGCCACAGCATTGGGACTCTTCTAGTATACATGCAAATTATAAGTGTGGACAGGGGCAAACCTGACATCCTAACTTTTGGCAGACCCTGAGTCTGGATAGCATTTTTCCTTTAAAGGGTAAGTAACAGAAGAAAACTGATATGGGGGGTGTAAAAGCTAATCATATAGCAAAGAAAAAGAAATAGTATATTGAACTCTAAGGAAGAAATACCTCTGAAATGATTCAATACATAAATTTAACTTTAGAAAACATCCACAAGAGTAATAAAAATGGAATCCAAAATGCATCTTCTCTATGAAAAAGGATGTCTTAAGAGGTAGACATTCAAAGTAAAGAAACTGAGCTGAAAGCTGAGAGAAAAGTGGAGCTGCTGACAAAGTGAAATACAGCAGGGAAATTAAAACTGCAATTGCAAAACTAAAATTTGCACCAAAGTAAGTAGAGTTGGGAAACACTACTCAAAAATCAGAAAACTTGAATTAAGTAAATAACTGAGAGGAGGCTTAAGAAATTCTTCCAAAATACAGAGGTAATAAATAAGCAAAAATGTTTTTTATTATAAAAAAAGATAATTGGTATAAAAAATATAAAGTATTTATAATATATTTAACCTATAAATAATATATAACTAGAACAATGGGAACAGAAAGCTATAAAAACTTTTTTGAGCTTAAGAAAGATCTAAGCCTGCAGATTATGGGAGCTCACTGTATTATAGGCAAAACTTCAGTAGATTCCCCCCTCCCAAATTAATACAGTTTTACAATTTGTTTCAAAAGGATAAAGGGGGAAAAAAAATAGTCAAAAACACAGAGAAGACAAAAAAAATGACTTTTCTCAAATTTTTGACCTCCCTACATCACTGAATTCCAGAGGACTACAAACTATCTATCTACAGTAATGATATTTGGAGAGTTTTTGGGGATAATGCATAATCTTCTGAGGAGAGTTATGGACACTAATACAAATGGAAGATGTGTGAGGTACCTATTAAATACATTGGGGTTAGGCAGAAGGTTGAAAATCTCTGATCTACAGTTTGAACAGAATAAGTTAAGATTCAAGTACATTCCACATGTGCAAAGGCAGTCTCATGCTGCAGTAAATCAGAAAATATGCCCTGATGCTCCCTTAAGGGTAGCGGAAGTCAGGAGCAGTACATTAAGACTTCTAGGGCAGACGTTCTCCAAAGCTTTGGTCTTAGGACTCCAAGGAGCTTTTTGTTGACATAGGTTATATCTATTGTTATGTATCAAATTAGAAATTAAGAGTGGAAAACCTAAATGCTGATTAACTCATTTAGAAATAACGAAGAGACACATTACATGTTAACATAAATGAGATTAAAAATAAAAAATAACTATTTTCAAAAAAAGTGAGAAGGGTGACACTGTATTAAATCTTTTGCAAACCTTTAGATGTTTAACAGGAGGAAACTGGATTTTCACATGTTTCCACATTCAATCTGTTTTGATGCATGGTTTTGGGCTGAAATACATGACAAAAATTTCACCTCCCACAAATAAGGTAGTTGAAAAAGTAAGGAATATTTAATAGCCTTTCCTGTTAATTATTAATATTTTTCCTTGATACCATACTTATAGTAGTTTATTAAAGGTTATTTTCAAGGTAGAATCTGAATGAACTCCATATTGTTATATTAAAATCCATCAGTCTGCCTTACAATTTAAATGAAGTTTTTATCCATCTATTATTTTGTAACATCATGAATCAGTCACTTAGAAAATACTGGTTCACCAAGTTATGCAGATTTTCCAAATGTCAAAATTTCTTTATACAATATCAAAAAATTCATTAAGAGCACTTCTAAATCTTGTCAAAAAGTCGTTAAGCACTGGAAAGGATCAAGATCAAACAGGAAGATATCAATGTTTCAAAATTCAAATTCTCTCTTCAAAGCTTGAATTTTCACCATTGGCAATAAAAGCTACTAACTTTTTCCTTAAACTGAGAATCCATTCATTTTCAAGAAAATGTCAAATATCCAAGTCTAAATAACCAAATGTATAAACTTTCAGTTGTTTTTCCAAATAAAAACTACATGAGAATAGTAGCTAGTTTAGGCCCCAACAACAGCCAACAGCAGAAGTGCTATGTGAGCACTTTCCACTTTCTCACATGGAATATAAAGAGAGTATATTCCATAATCAGGATTTAATAGAACTGTACTTTTACTGCTTCATTAAGGGCATCCATAAATGTAACTGGCAATTTTTTTTGGACTATGCATAAGTAGTGGTAAAATTCACAATAACTAGTAGTAGAGTTTGGCACCAGTGCCCTGATTCATGCAGCAGTTTTACCCACCTTTGCTGGAGGTTTATTAGTAAAAGTGTTACCACAATAAAAAGGGCAAATATATCTTAGTATTACTATGAACATGATTTTTACATCATGCACCTCTAGAAAAGGTCTCAAGTATCTCCAGAGTCCCATGATACCTTGAAAACTCTTGGTCTAGTAAAATGAAAGAAATTTATTTAAAATTAGGACACAGGAATGTAGAGTTTTGGTATAAAAGAATTAACGACGAAAAGTAAAGCAAATTAAGCCCTTACTTAAGCACATATAGTTAAAAATTAAATACAGATGTCAAAACAAGTCTGAAAGAGAATATACAATTTAACAAGTATGTATAACCTACATTTACGTATAAAAAAATAGAAGGTAGATGGAGAAATAAAAAACCTATCAGATTTTGTTGGACAGAATAGTCTCATCAAGTGACAAGTGCACAATAAAATGTTGTAAATGGGAAGCTTGTTAAATAAATGATGGCATATCCTCTGAAAAACTATGCAGAATCATTTAAAATAAAATGCAAACAGCTTGCACTCCTTGAATACTTACCATGTGCCAGACAACATTATAAGTCCTGTACAAGTATTCACTCACTTAACTGTCACAAAAACTCTGAAGCTAGTATTAACTATTCTCTCTCTTTTTTTAAAAAAAACATTTGTAGCCTTTATTGATTGATTGCTTGATTGCAGTTTTTGGCCGGGGCCGGGTTTGAACCCACCACCTTCGATATATGGGGCTGGCATCCTACTCCTCTGAGCCACAGACACCACCCATATTATCTATTCTTGTACAAGGAAACTGAGGTCCAGAGACACTAACTTACTCATGCTCTGTGTTGCTGATGTGAGAAGATGATGATGTTTTATCATGAATAAAACAGGTTACAGGTAGCAGTGAACAGTCTGAACTCATTTACTTTAAAATTTAGAAGAGTGTATGTTTATATATAATCAGAAATCTTATTAATAGACATCCTTAGAGAACAGGATTATGGGGATACTCTCACTTTCTGAATTTCCATATTTACATTTTAAAAAATGGGATGTATTACTTTTATGATCAATGAAGGAAACACTAATATTTTCATTCTGAAAAACTACAACAAACCAAAAGCTACCACTTATTTGTTAACTTTGCAGAATTTAGACTTCAACTTGTTTTTTGATAAAATTTAAGTTCTAGGAGAATTAAAAGATATATACCTTTCTAGTTAGTCCTGGAAGAAAAAGACATCAATAAAATAAGTCCCTACAGTTAAATTAAAAAAAAAAAAAAAAAGGCAAAATGAAAGTAAGTCTAAACAAAGTAAATTCTAAGTCCAAATATAGAAAGGTTAAATCTATCAGGTATGACAATAAAACTTTTTAAGAAACAAGGGTCTTGGTATCTCCTGTGCTCATGCAATCCTTACACCTCAGCCTCCTCCCCAGTAGCTGGGACCACAGGTGCGTGCTGCCACACTCAGCTCCACTGTCAAATTTAAATCAAAGAATGAATCTCAAATTCTGTTAAACAACAAAAAGAAGAGTAAACAATATTCCAAAAGTAGAATGATATGAGAAAATATAAAAAATATTTTTACAATGAACAAAAGTAAATTATGAACATAAATCTAAAAAACCAGAAGAGTAATATTAACATGATAAAGCAGAATTCAATGCAAAAAAAGTGGGAAAGAGATGTTTATTTTACATTAAAAAATGTATAAACTAGTCATGACTCTGAAGAACAGGAAAAAAACATATGGAAAAAAACAGCACCACTGTGAGAGACTATTGTAATAATCTCGGTGTTTGGCAGGGAAGGACACAGCAGGCCTGACGAACAACGAACAAGACGGAACTAATGTATACCAAACTTTGTTCTCTAGGAAAACTCCAGCTTCTACTTCCACTGAATTAGTTAACAAAACTAGACTATAACAGACCAAAGAAAATTTCAATACATTCTGAAGCTTAAAAATTAATAGAACCTATTCTTTAATCACAACACAATAAAACTGATAACTATAAATTTTAGAACATACAAAACAGAAGAAAATGAATGAACAAAAATAATACGACACAACCAACTAAACCAATACTAAATGTCCTAAAGTGCTGATGGAGCAAAGAGTAACCCAATACCAGAATTACAGACTATATTGAAAATAAAGGTTAAAATTTTAAGGTATCATTTTAAAGGAAGAATATTGCTCACAGAAAGAACCACAACTGTGGAAAACCGAGTGAGCCTTGTGAGGCAGGTAGTTAAATTCATGTTAAACAACATTAGCTTTGTTCAATTTTTGCCTATCCTACTCTCTTAACTGGTTTTTAAATATGGAATATAAACATATTAACATATGAACATAATAAACAAGTATGAAGTATCTTTTTAATAGTTATACATTTCCACTTTAAAGGCAAAAATCTTTTTATATGCATCTCAAATGTGTGGTTTGGTAGAGATTATTTACTATTAAAGACACAGTACTTCTTATAGGCCACTCTATTATTACATAGCATGAGATTCGTCCAATAAATATTAAGGGGAAGTAGCATTAGAATTTCTAAATGAAACAGCCACCTGAATCCTGGTGAAAACTTTTATTAGGCCTTTCTTACGGTGAAAACAAATAACTCTTTCCTTTGATCTCTAAGATATGTACACACTGCTGCAACTGAGTTCTAAGGCATGAGTACACAATGTACTGTCACAAGAGACTGGTGTCCCCAAAGCTATGTAACAAACAGTAGACTAAATTAGCATATGTGTAACCATTTTGTAGCACATCCTGTAAATTAATACTGGATGCTTGATGACAGTAGAAGTAGCAAAACTATTAAATTTACCAAATTCTATTCTAAACTGATGTTTGTCACCTTATATATTGTATCTTGTATTTCTTGTAATTGCAGAAATCATGTGACTTGTACATTACAATTTTAATATAGTTTTCCCCTTAAGATGTGTACACACTTATTTGGCACCCTCTGTATAGAGTTGAGTCAATGTCCCCAATAATTCAGTTAGAGCTAAGTATTACCTGTCCCTACTTAGAATTCAGAATTTCTTAAGATTGCAGTGTTTAATATTTTTTTAAATGAAATTTCACACAGAATAGAAGTCAAAAAAATAAAATCTGAACTAGAAAAAAAAAAAATCTAAGTGCATATGAAATGCCTAACTCTTTTCCTAAAAATAATTATGGGTACATGTGATGTTTTGATATAAGCATACAATGTGAATTAATCAAATCAGGGTAACTGGGGTATCCATCACCTCAGGCATTTATCATTTCTTTGTGTTGGGAACATTCCAATTCTACTCTTAATTATTTTAAAGTATAACCTAACTTATTGTTGATTAGTCATTTTCTTGTGTTACCAAATATTGTTTATTCCATCTAACTATATTTTTGCACCTATTAGCCACTGAAATGCATAACTTCTGACAAGTATTTTTCATCAATAACATCTACCTTTTTCATTAACCAAAAAAAAAGGTTTTTAAGTGGAAGCCAATAAGATTTAAGGACTTTAATGCTTATGGCCCTCAATCTTGGGAGAGGGGAGGAGAGATGGGGATGGGTGTGCTTCCACTTCATGGGCACAATATTAGTGTATATGACACACCTTTTGGAGGCTGGACACAAATATAAGAAGGACTCTATCTAGCAAATGCAAACATTGCAACCTAATTCTTTGTACCCTCAAATTACATTTACTCAGAACCTCTAACTTAAGCATTTTTTTCCCAAATGAGTAATTCAATCATTTATATTATGGAAACTTCAGTTTTATATAGCTGTGTATTTATACTTAGTAAAATACACATTTTTTTTTTCATCTTTGGAAGGGTTAGTCACACAGATATTGTCTAAATGAAAATAGAGAAGTATTTTTAAAAACTTTATTTGTATAAAATTTAAATTTTAATTAACAAAAATATATGCATTTATATAAAGAAAGACAATCAAAATTAAGAAAATCCATTTACAACATTATGGCAGTACCTCAATTTGGAAAAAAGACTGATATTAAAGGACTGATATAATCAAAAGGTAGCTCCATGTATAAGATAGTAGTAATTAATGGCTCCCTGCTGAAATTTTATGTAGCCTGAAAAATTACCTAGTATTCTGACCCATTGGTTTATACTCCAAACAGCTACACGGTAGAACCTCTATAAGATGACCTCCCAAGGGACTATAATAAACTGGTCAGAATATGGAGGTGGCCAACGTAAGGAACTAGGGCAACTGTACTAATATGTACATGTGGTGCATATCTAGTCTATGAAAATCACATCAAATTAAGAAGGTGGTCAACTTAGGGGGATGGTCAACTATGGAGGTTCTACTATATTTGTAATCAAGCCCATGATGGGGAGGGAAGGGAGAGTAGAGGGGAGGAAAGAAAAAAAGGAGGTGACAAGAGGGGGGAAAGAGGCAGGGAAGGTTAAAAATTTCACCCCTTGAGTTTGAAGGTAAGTTACCTGTAGAAATCTTATGAGTAGGAAGAAGAACGCAAATTTTCTTAAGACTGGTTTTCTGTTGACATTACACTTGAATAACAAATTGAAAAAGCATACTGTTTTCATAACTCTTACTCTGTCAGAACTGCCTGTTTCACTGTTTTCTGGTATTATCAGAAAGAAATCTAAAGCTAAGTTGATTTTATCCTCTTAAAATTAATATTTACAGATTAAAAAAATTTTTGGATACAATTAAGCTAGTATGTGTTTTGTTCCTCTTGTTCCTCATTTGTGTTTATTAATTTTGCATATTAGTGTGGGGACTCTCACAACCCTGGGTCTTCTTTCAGTTCTGAAAATTTCGACTTCTATTTATCAGTTTATTTAAACTTGTATGTTCCTTTCTTTTTCTGGTTCAATCTTATTGCTTTATTTACTGTAATACTTTATTTTCAATTTTATTTATTTATTTATTTTATTGAATCCTAGCTGTGTATATTAGTGCAATCATGGGGTACAGTATGCGGGCTTCATATACAATCTGAAATATTTTCATCTAACTGTTTGACATAAGCTTCATGGGATTTTCTTGTTTATTGTGTGAAAACATTTGTGTTCTGCATTTAGTAAGTTTCACCTGACCCTTCTAAGATGCACCCTAAGTGTGATCCCACCAAGAGAGGGTATTTTCAATTTTTT
>CAUYON010072338.1:0-20709 GCA_963573935.1 Arctocebus calabarensis | reverse complement strand
CAAAAGATGTCTCAAGAATTCAATGAATTCAAAGACAAAATGACCAAAGATTTTGACACATTGAGACAAGAATTTGCAGTCCTTTAAAATCTGAGAAATTCAGTAGAATCCCTCAGTAACAGAATGGAGCAAACAGAAGAAAGGATTTCTGACATGGAAGACATAGCTTTCAAATACTCCCAAAATAACAAAGAGGAAGAGAAATGGAAGGCAATCACAGCTCACTCACTCAGTGAGTTCTGGAATAATTCAAAGAAAAGAAATATTCACCTCATAGGGATGCCAAAAAGTGATGAAGTGGCTTCACAAGGTACAGAGTCTCTTCCATGAGATTATGATAGAGAACTTTCCAGACATGCCAAGAGATTCTGAAATTCAGATAGCAGACAGTTTCAGAACTCCAGCATGATCCAAACCAAATGAGACATCACCCAGGCATATCATAATGAATTTTACAAAAGTTAATTTGAAGGAGAAAATTCTGAAACAGATGTGAGAAAACCATAACTTACAAGGGGAAGAATATTATAATAACTGCAGATTTCTCTGCTGAAACATTTCAACCTAGCAGAGGATCTTCATTGACTTCTAATCTCCTAAAACAAAATAACGTTCAACCCAGGATCCTGTATCCAGCTAAACTGAGTTTCATTTATGATGGAGAAATTTAATACTTTAATGACATCCACATGTTGAAGAAAATTGCCATAATTAAACCAGCTCTCCAGGATATTCTCAGACCTATCTTCCATAATGGCCAGTGTAATCCTCCACCACAAAAGTAAACTCACTCAGAATATTCTGATCAAATTCTCACTTCCACAGATGCAAAAGAATTAAAAATGTGCACCAGACTTTCGAAAGGTACTTATTAATTTTCTCATTTAATGTGAATGGTTTAAATTGTCCTCTAAAGAGGAACAAGTTGGCTGACTGGATACAAAAACTCAGGCCAGATATGTGCTGCATACAAGAATCTAATCTTACCTTAAAAGATAAATATAGACTCAAGGTGAAGGGATGGTCATGTATATTCCAGGCAAATGGAAAAAAAAAAGCAGGTGTTGCAATCTTATTCGCAGATACAATAGGCTTTAAACCAACCAAAGTAAGGAAGGATAAGGATGGACACTTCATATTTGTTAAAGGTAACACTCAATGTGATGTAATTTCAATTAAATATTCATGCACCCAACCAAAATGCACCTCAATTTATAAGAGAAACTCTAAGAGACATGAGCAACTTGATTTCTTCCAGCTCCATAGTAGTCGGAGATTTTAACCCCCCTTTTAGCAGGGTTGGATAGATCCTCAATAAAGAAGCTAAGTAAAGAAATTTTAGATTTAAACTTAACCATTCAACATTTGGATTTAACAGACATCAACAGAATATTTCATCCCAACTAAACTGAATACATATGCTTCTCATCAGTCCACAGAACATACTCCAACATCAATCACATCCAAGGTCAGAAGTCTAAACTCAGCAAATTAAAAAAAAAAAAAAAAGAAATTATTCCTTGCATCTTCTAAGACTATCATGGAATAAAAGTTGAACTCAATAACAACTGGAATCTGCATACTCATACAAAAACATGAAAGCTAAATAACCTTATGCTGAAGGATAGATGGGTCATAGATGAGATTAAGAAGGAAATTGCCAAATTTTTGTAACAAAATGACAATGAAGACACGAATTATCAGAACCTCTGGGATACTGCAAAGGCAGTCCTAAGAGGGATATTTATAGCACTGCAAGCCTTCCTCAAGAAAACGGAAAGAGGAAGTTAACAACTTAATGTGACATCTTAAGCACCTGGAGAAGGAAGAACATTCCAACCCCAAACCCAACAGAACAAAAGAAATAAACAAAATGAGAGCAGAATTAAATGAAATTGAAAACAAAAGAATTATACAACAGATCAATAAATCCAAAAGGTGGTTTTTAAGAAACGGTCAATAAAAAAGGTCTATAAAATAGATAAATGTTTGGCTAACCTAACCAGGAAAAAAAGACTAAAATCTCTAATTTCATCAATCAGAAATGGTAAAGACAAAATAAGAACAGTCCCCTCAGAAATTCAAAAAATCTTTAATGAATATTACAAGAAACTTTACTCTCTGAAATATGAAGATCTGAATGAAATCGACCAATACTTGGAAGCACACCACCTACCAACTTAGCCAGAATGAAGTGGAAATGTTGAACAGGCCTATATCAAGTTCTGAAATAGCATCAACTATAAAAAGTCTTCCTATAAAGAAAAGCCCAGGACCAGGTGGCTTCACGTCAGAATTGTACCAAACCTTTAAAGAAGAACTAGTACCTATATTACTAAACCTCTTCCAAAATATAGAAAAGGAAGGAATATTGCCCCACACATTCTATGAGGCAAACATCACCTTGATCCCTAAACCAGGGAAAGATCCAACAAGAAAAGAAAATCATAGACCAATATCACTAATGAAAATTGATGCAAAAATATTCAATAAGATCCTAACAAATAGAATCCAACAACATATCAAACAAATTATACACCATGACCAAGTGGGTGTTGTCCCAGGATCTCAAGGCTGGTTCAATATACGTAAATCTATAAATGCAATTCAGCATATAAATAAATTAGAAAATAAAGACCAATCATGGGGTACAGTGTACACAGCTATGATTCAATTAAAAAAAATAAAGACCATATGATTCTCTCAATTGATGCAGAAAGAGCTTTTGACAGTATCCAGCATCCCTTCATGATCAGAACACTTAAAAAAAATTGGTATAGAAGGGACATTTCTTAAACTGATAGAGGCTATCTACAGGAAACCCACAGCTCGTATCATATTGAATGGAGTTAAATTGAAGTCCTTTCCACTTAGATCAGGAACCAGGGAAGGTTGCCCATTGTCCCCATGGCTCTTCAATATTGTGATGGAAGTTTTAGCCATTGCAATTAGGGAGAAAAGGTGATCAAGGGTATTCACATAGGTTCAGAAGAGATCAAACGTTCACTCTTTGCAAATGATATGATTATATATCTGGAAAACACCAGGTATTCTACTATAAAACTTTTAGAAGTGAGCAAGGAATATAGTCTCAAGCTACAAACTCAACACCCATAAATCTGTAGCCTTTATATATACCAACAATAGCCAAACTTAAAAAAAAGTCAAGGGCTCCATTCCTTTCACAGTAGTGCCAAAAAAGATGAAATATTTCTTTACCTAAGAAAGGATGTGAAAGATCTCTATAAAGAGAACTATGAAACTTTAAGAAAAGAAATAGGTGAAAATGTTAACAAATGGATAAACATACCATGCTCAGGGTTGGGAAGAATCAACATTGTTAATTTTTGATATTATGAGTTATGTTTGATACTACCCAAAACAATATATAATTTTAATGCAGTTTCTATTAAAGCTCCATTGTCATATTTTAAAGATCTTGAAAAAATAATACTTCCTTTTATATAGAATCGGAAAAAAACCTCGAATAGCCAAGAGATTACTCAGAAATAAAAACAAAGTAGGAGGAATCCTGCTACTAGACCTGAGATTGCACTATAAATTGATAGTGATCAAAATAGCATGGTACTGGCACAAAAACAGAGAGGTTGATGTTTGGAACAGAATAGGGAACCAGGAGATGAATCCAGCTACTTACCGTGATTTTATCTTTGACAAGCCAATTAAAAACATTCAGTGGGGAAAAGACTCCCTATTTGACAAATGGTGCTGTGTGAACTGGGTGGCAACCTGTAGAAGACTGAAAGTGGGCTCACACTTCTCACCATTAACTAAGGTAGAGTCTCATTGGATTAAAAGATTTAAACTTAAGACATGAAACTATGAAGATATTAGAAGAAAGTGCAGGGAAAACTCTTGAAGGAATTGGCATTGGTGAATATTTTATGAGGAGGACTCCCCAGGCAATTGAAACCCTATCAAAAATACACTACTGGGACCTGATCAAACTAAAAAGCTTTTGTACACCCGAGAACATAGTAAGTATAGCAAGCAGACAGCCCTCAGAATTGGAGAAAATATTTGTAGGTTGTGCCTCCGACAAAGGTTTAATAACCAGAATCCTCAGAGAAGTCAAACATATTAGCAAGAATAAAACAAGTGATCCCATCTCCGGGTGGGCAAAGGCCTTGAAGAGAAACTTCTCTAAAGAAGAAAGGTACACTTCCTACAGACACATGAAAAAATACTCACCATCCTTAATCATCAAAGAAATGCAAATCAAAACTACTTTGACATATCACCTAACTCCAGTAATATTAGCCCACATAACAAAATTTCAAAACCAGAGTGTTGGTGTGGATATGGAGAAAAGAGAACACTTCTTCACTGCTTGTGGGAATGCAAACAAATATGTTCCTTTTTGAAGGATGTTTGGACAGTACTTAGATATCTAAACATGGAACTGTCATTCGATCCTATAATTCCTTTACTAGGTATATGCCCAGAATACCAAAAATCACATTATAACAAAGACATCTGTACTAGAATGTTCATTGCAGCCCAATTCATAAGGCTCAATTGCTAAGTCATGGAAGAAGCCTGAGTGCCCATTCACCCATGAATGAATTAATAAATTTTGGTATATGTATACCATGGAATACTACCCAGCCTTAAAGAAAGATGTAGACTTTACCTCTTTCATGTTTATATGGATGGAGCTGGATCATGTTCTTCTTAGCAAATTGTCTCAAGAATGGAAGAGAAAGTACCCAATGTACTCAGCCATACAATGAAGCTAATTTATAGGTTTCATATGAAGGCTATAACCCAACTATAGCACAAGAATATGGGGAAAAGGCGAAGGGAGGGGAGGGGAGCAAGGAGGTTGGTGTGGAGGGAGGGTAATTGGTGGGGCCACACCTATGGTGCATCTTGGAAGTGTACAGGCAAAACTTACTAAATGCAGAATACAAATGTCTTCATACAATAAGAAGAAATTGCCCTTTGGGCTATTTTAAGCATTTTGATGAAAATATTTTCGGGCTTGGCGCCTGTGGCTCAACGGGCTAGGGCACCAGCCACTTATATCTGAGCTGGCGAGTTCGAATCTAGCCCAGGCCCGCCAAAAAACAATGGTGGCTGCAACCAAAAAAAATGGCTGGGTGTTGTGGCAGGCTCCTGTAGTCCCAGCTACTTGAGAGGCAGAGGCAAGAGACTCTCTTGAGCCCAGGATTTGGAGGTTGCTGTGAGCTGTGATGCCACAGCACTCTATCCAGGGTGACAGCTTGAGGCTCTGCCTCAAAAAAAAAAAAAATAAATAAAAAAGAAAATATTTTCGATTGTAGATGAAGCCAGCACATTGTATCCCTTGATTGCACTAATGTACACAGCAATGATTTAATTAAAAAAAATTGAGGCACATTGTTTTGGGTGCGTAAATATTAATAATTAAAATCTAGTCATATTATTACCTATAACAAATATGAAGTGTGCATACTTATCCTTCCTTATTTTGGTTAGGAAAATCCTATTCACAGATTGCAACACCTGCTTTTTTTCTATTTTCCATTTGCCTGGAATGTAGATCCAATGTAACAAATATGAAGTGTGCATACTTATCCTTCCTTATTTTGGTTAGGAAAATCCTATTCACAGATTGCAACACCTGCTTTTTTTCTATTTTCCATTTGCCTGGAATGTAGATCACCATCCCTTCACTTTGAGCCTATATTTATCTTTTAAGGTAAGATGAGATTCTTGTATGCAGCAGATATCTGGCCTGCGTTTTTGTGTCCAGTCAGCCATCCTGTTCCTTTGTAGGGGACATTTTAAACCATTCACATTAATTGAGAATATTCATAATCTTTTCGAAAGTCTAGTGGATATTTTTAATCCTTTCGCCACTGTGGAAGTTGGAATTTGATCAAAAGTTTCTGAGTTTACTTTTGTGGTGGAGTATTATGCTGTTCATTATGGAAGATAGATCTGAGACTATCCTGGAGAGATGGTTTAGTTATGGCAAATTTCTTCAACATGTGGGTGTTATTACAGTATTAAATTTCTCCATCATAAATGAAACTCAGTTTAGCTGGGTACGGGATCCTTAGTTTAACGTTATTTTGTTTTAGGAAATTAAAAGTCGATGACCACCCTTTTGTTGCTTGAAAGATTTGAGGAGACATATCTGAATTACTTCTAATCTTCTTCCCCTTGTGGGTTATGCTTTTCTTATTCAAGTGCTTCGAGAATTTTCTCCTTCATATTAACTTTAGTGAAGTAGATTATGAAGTGTCTTGGGGATGTCTTGTTCGGGTTGAATCGTGCTGGGGTTCTGAATGTGTCTGCTATCTGAATTTCAGAATCTCTTGGCATGTCTGGAAAGTTCTCTTTCATATTCTCATGAAGAAGAGACTCTGTGCTTCGTGACACCACTTCATCGTTTTCAGGTATCCCTATAAGGCGAATATTGGTTTTCTTCCAGTTATTGCAGAGCTCTCTGAGACAGCAATCTGATTTTGCTCTCCATTTGTCTTCCTCTTTGATCATTTGGGAGCATTCAAATGCTTGGTCTTCAATGTCAGAAATCCTTTCTTCTCCTTGCTCCATTCTGTTACTGAGGGATTCTTCTGTATTTCTCAGATCTTTGAGGAATACATATTATTGTCTAAATGTGTCAAAATCTTTGGTCATTTTGTCTTTGAATTTGTTGAATTCTTGACATATCTTTTGGATTTCTGCTTGAAAACCTAATTCCATCTTTTCCTCCATTCTGTTGAGCTCATTTGCTATCCAAAGTTTGAATTCAGTTTCTGATGTCTCAGCCATTTGTTTATACATGGGATCTTGTGTTATGTCTGTCTTATCATTCCTTGGGGAGTTGATCTCTCTGATTATTCATATTGCCAGAGTTTTTCCATTCATTCCGCCTCATGATTTTTTTCTCTGTTTCCTCTGGCCACCCTCAGAGTTTGGGAGTTGTCTCTCCAAGATTAGACCCCAGTGGGATCATACTATTGTTGCTGGATCTTTGTAGGATGTGACCCTGTGTAGTTCCTCTGGGATTGCCTTATACATGGAGTTCTGACTGTGGGAGTGTCTCCAGAGCATGATACACACGGATTGAGCAGCAGGGCAGGGAATCATGCACACGATTCTGGGAGTCCCTTGTGCCCAGTGTCTTTGGCAAAGAGAGCCTGTGGTTCCAGTAGTCTTTGCCTGGGAAGAGTGCTCTGCCCAGAGGCAGGGAGGGCTTCGTTGGGAGGGCACGCATCGGGTGGCTTCCAGAGACCCTGGCCAGACGGGTGGACTTGGTGCAGAGGCAGGCAGAGTACGGGAGAGAAAACACGGGTTGCACAGCTCCTAGAGATCCTGGCTGCAGCATGCAGGGGCCTAGTGGGTGTGGCATGGAGCCGCATGGTCCCTGGTAGAGTCCTTGGCCAGGTTCGGGCAGGCGGAGGCTCAGTGGGTGCAGTGCATAGCCATGCGGTCCCAGGTGGAATCCCTGGATGGATTGGGTGGGCGGTTGGTGGGGGTGGGGAAGCTGGGTGCGGTCCCCAGAGACTCTTGCCAGGCAGGGTGCTTTGTCCAGCAAACAGGGAAGGGGTGCTGTCCTCAAGAATCTCCTCTCTCACTCTCAGCAGGGGTTAGGCTTCTGGTTCATCAGGTAAGTGGCGAAGGGTGTACTGGAAGTTCAGAATGGCAGGGGAAACTTTAGTTCAGTTTTTCTGCCTAAGAAGAGAGTGTTTAGAGTCATAACAGGTTTGCTCCTAGTTAGTAGTCCCCACTTCCCATAGCATTCTCCTGTGGAGTGAGACAAGAAGTTCACAGGTCACTACTCATCTTTAGAAAGTCCGGAGCAGTAAATGAAGAGAAAAAAGAAAGAAAGGAACAGAAAAACAAAAACAACCCCCACATAATTCGTGTGGGATGGGATGGACACTTTTCTGTTCAGATGAATTTTGTGCCCGAAGCTTGCTGTCTTGGAGTTGCAGGTTGCCTCAGCAGAGGTGACCTGCAGTTATCATTTCTCTCTTGGCTAGCATCCCTGTCTGTAGTTTAATTGGACGTTTTCTTGACATTATCCATCCTTTTGGACAGGAGTCCCTTTCGGAAGCTGCTTCCAGTCGTCCGTCTTGCCCCTCCCCCCTCCCATTGTATTTTTTGCTTTCCTGTTGTTCCCTCTAGTCTTTGATCTTCTGTTTCCCAATTCCCACTTTCTTTTGCAATATTCAAGAGATTTTCTCTTTTTTTTTTTTAACAAGTGAACAGTTTATTAAGAATTAAACAAAGGTATGATGTGATACAGTACAAGCAAGACACTCAAGATAGGTATAATAGTTCTACTCACACAAAAACCTAAATTTCACCTCAAAAAAAAAATCACAAGACAAAAGAAAAAGCAATTTCACTGTTATAAGATAATATATTTCATGCAAAGTATTAACTCTGCCCCCCCAAAGCCCAACCTCCCCACAAACAAAAAACTATCTGGGAATACTGCTATGCTGATATATTAACCACAGTATAATCATTCATAAGAAAACAATAATTAAGCAATGAATTGAATTAAATAACAAAGTTCAAACTGTCATAAACTAATAGGCCACAATGATTTTACAAAACAAGCAATTCCAGAAATCTTATAAACAATAAAAGTAATATTTCAATATCATTCTACTTGATCAGGATATACCTGATATTGAATTTGGAGAAAATATATTGTTATAAAGAGAAATTACAAACATGTTTCATTTATAGATGAGGATGTACTATCCTAAACAACATATTGACAAATTGAATTGCAAAATTAATATTTAAGTAATATACTTTAGTCAGAATTGAATCCAATTTATATGAAAGTTAGACACTGTTTTCTTTTGGTTTTCTTTCCCTCGCCCCCTCTCTCCTTCTCTGTCTGCTCTCTCCTTCCCCCATGCCCCACTGTGTCATTCATTGTCATTAATTGTCCTAAAATCAAAGTTGAATACATAGGACTCTTGCTTCTCCATTCTTGTGATGTTTCACTAAGAATAATATGTTCCACCTCCATCCAAGTTACTGCAAATGCAGCAAAGTCTCCATTATTTTTGATGGCTGAGTAATATCCCATTGTACATATATACCATAGCTCACCAATCCACTCCTGGGTTGAAGGACATTTAGGCTGTTTCCACACTTTAGCAATTGTAAATTAGGCAGCAATAAACAGCCTTGTACAAATGTCTTTATAATAAAAGTTTGTTTTTTTTTTCTTCTGGATAGATGTCTAGCAATGGGATTGCAGGATCAAACAGGAGGTCTAGGTTGAGTTCTTTGAGGTTTCTCCATACTTCCTTCCAAAAATTTTTATTAGTTTGCAGTCCCACCAGCAGTGTAAAAGAGTTCCTTTCTCCCCACATCTGTGCCAGCATCTGCAATCTTGAGATTTTGCGATATAGGCCATTCTCACTGGAGTTAGATCGTATCAGGGTGGTTTTAATTTGCATTTCTCTAATAATTAAGGATGATGAGCATTTTTTTTCAAGTGTTTACTCGCCATTTGTCTGTGTTCATTAGAGAAAAATCTATTCATCTCTTTCCCCCGATGATGTATAGAATTGTTGGTTTTTTTCTTGTAGATTAATTGAAGTTCTGTATAGATCCTGGATATTAAACTTTTGTCACATTCAAAATGTGCAAATATTCTTTCCTATTGGGTAGGTTTCTATTTGCTTTGGTTGTTGTCTCCTTGGCTGTACAGAAGCTTTTCAGTTTAACTAAGTCCCATTTGTTTATTGTTGCAGTTGTTGTTATTGCCATGGCAGTCTTCCTCATAAAGTCTTTCCCCAGGCCAATATTTTCCAATGTTTTTCCAATTCATTCTTTGAGGATTTTCATTGTCTCATGCCTTAAATTTAAATCCTTTATCCATCTCGAATCAATCTTTGTAAGGGGAGAAAGGTGAACATCCAGTTTCAGTGTTTTTACATACGGATATCCAATTCTCCCAGCACCATTTATTGAATAGGGAGTCTTTCCCTCAGGGAACACTCTTGTTTGGTTTATCGAAGATTACACAGTTATAAGTTGATGGTTTCATTTATAGGTTTTCTCTTCAATTCCATGCATCTATGTCCCTATTTTTGTGCCAGTACCATGCTGTCTTGACCACTATGGTCTTATAATACAGCCTAAAATCTGGTATGGTGATACCCCCGGCTTTGTTTTTATTACTAAGAACTGCCTTAGCTATACGGGTTTTTTTTTTTTTTGTTCCATATAAAGCACAGAATCATTTTTTCCAGGTTTTGAAAGTAGGATGTTGGTATTTTAATAGGGATGGCATTGAATCGGTAAATTACTCTGGGAAGTATAGACATTTTAACAATGCTAACTCTTCCCAGCCATGAGCATGATATGTTCTTCCATTTATTCAAGTCCTCTACTATCTCCTTTCTTAAGGTTTCATAATTTTCTTTATAGAGGTCTTTTACTTCTTTTGTTAGGTATATTCCTAAGTATTTCATTTTCTTTGAGGCTATGGAGAAGGGAGTTGTGTCTGTGATTAACCTCTCATCTTGACTGTTCTTGGCGTATACAAAGGCAACTTACTTATGGACATTAAGTTTATATCCTGAGACATTGCTGTATTTTTTGATGACTTCCAGGAGTCTGGTAGTTGAATCTTTGGGGTTCTCTAAGTATAAGATCATATCATCAGCAAAAAGGGAGAGTTTGACCTCCTCCACACCCATCTGGATGCCCTTTATTTTCTTGTCTAGTCTAATGATATTGGCTAGAATTTATAGTACTATGTTGAATAGCAATGGTGACAGAGGGCAGTCTTGTCTGGTTCCAGTTGTAAGAGGAAAAGCTTTTAGTTTTCCTTCATTCTGTAAAATATTAGCTGTGGGTTTGTCATAGATAGCCTCTATCAGTTTAAGGAATGTGCCACCTGTACCTATGCTCCTCAGTGTTCTAATTAGAAAGGGATGCTGGATTTTATCAAATGCTTTTTCTGCGTCTATTGAGAGGATTATATAGTCCTTGGTTCTGCTTCTGTTGATACGGTGAATAATTTTGATGGACTTTCAAATATTAAACCAACCCTGCATCCCTGGGATAAAACCTACTTGATCGTGATTTATGACTTTTTTGATGATAAGCTGTAATCTGTTAGCCTAGATTTTGTTGAGAATTTTTGCATCAATATTCATTAGTGAAATTGCTCTAAAGTTCTCCTTTTTATTTGGGTCTTTACCTGGTTTTGGTATTAGGTTGATGTTTGCTTCATAGAATGTCTGGGGAGGATTCCTTCCTCCTTAATTTTTTGGAATAATTTCTTTAGTATAGGAATAAGCTCTGGTAAAGAAGTTTAGGAAAGTAACAGAGTGATCAAAAGAATTTTAATGAAAGCCAAAATTGGCCCAGCTTATCAGACAAGATTCATTCACCCATCCAATAAGTTTTAAGAAATATGTCAAATTTATTTTTCTGTTTTTTTGAGGGAAATATTTTATTGTGTTGCGTCACAGAATCAAGAGGAAAATGTTTCTTACTTCACCTAGTACTTACTCTTGCCAATGTCTTATTGCTCCCTTCAGAACCAAAGATTGAGTATTAAATTATCTGATATCAACCTCTTCTATTTAAAATGAAAGTCATTGAGCAGATTATTTCAGTAATTTACAATAATAATCCCAAATCAATATGGTACACATATACAATAAACATAAAGCATTTCATATTTTTCATGTCTCTCGCCTGGAAACAGAAGTTAAAGTCCTCTGACAAATCAATGGGAACATTCATTAATTTAAATATTTACAGAATAAATGAATATGTATGTGTATGTATTCATGTGTTGAGAAAGAGGAAGATGGAATTTACACTTATTGAGCACATACTGTGTACCAGTGTCTTAGAACCAGGTCAAGTTGGGCACCCGTATCTCAGTGGTTAGGGCACCGGCCACCTGCTCTGGGGCTGGTGGGTTTGAACTGGCCACCTGGGCCTGCTAAACCAACCAACCAACAAACAAACACACAAAAAATAGCCAGGCATTGTGGCCAGCACCTGTAGTTCCAGCTGCTTGGGAGGCTGAAGCAAGAGAACCTCTGGAGCCCAAGAGTTTGAGGTTGCTGTGAGCTGTGATGCCATAAAACTCTAATGAGGGTGACAAAGTGAGACTCTGTCTCAATTAAAAAAAAAAAGAACTAGATCCAGTAGATCTAAACAAAAATAAAACCCTTCAATGAAGTCATGGGTTGTTAAGGGATTTACCATGCAAACAGCTGCCTCTCAGTGCAATGAACATGGGGATGAGGAAGCATGTGCTGTGGATCTGACACAGCAGGCAAGAGGCACACACATTCCTATGCACAGAGGATAAATGGCATCTTGTCACATAAGAAGGAGAACTGAAGTTGTTATAAAGCCTATGGTTTCTGCCTCCTCTCTGACACCAAATTAGCATATGGTCTCATCACCTTGCTTATGGTAATAACTGTAATCGCAAATTAAGTGACTATATGTGAGAGCACTTGACAAGGTGAAATGTACTCTACCAGTTGGTCTTCCCACATGGAGTAGGTGCTACCAGCAGGCAGAGACCGTACAGGCCCATCTCCAGAATCCACCATCTACCCAAGTGCCGGGCATCAGCTCTCCCAAGGACAAAGACCTAAGTTTGTGTTTTGTGCTAAATGGAGAGGGACTATCAAAATTCTGCCCAGTTTTTCCACGTGTGAAAGGAAACAAGGTATTGTAGGTCCTTTGGACTTATGAACATAATTGTTTAAAAATATACAAAAGAATGTATGTAATGTACAGTTATTATGAAGCAATACTAATAAAATAACCACCTGGGTACAGGTAATGTATCCAAGAAGTCAGGAGGAGCTCACAGAAGATAGGGATTATAAAAAAATACACAAAAACATATAGAAAGGGTATCCAATGACCAAATCAAGGACAATTTGAGCATCAAAATTTATATCCCTAGCATATGAATAGGAAACCAGGAAAGATAAGTGTGTGTGTGTGTGTGTGCACGCACATGTGTGTGTGTATGTGTGTGTGTGTGTGAGAGAGAGAGAGAGAGAAACTTATGTATGTGTCCACATGTGTATGTGTATTGTCCTTTGGTATGTCTTGGACTTCACAGATGTCAATATCTATGGATGATTATGTCTAAGTCCTTTATATAAAATTGTGAAAAATTTGCATACATACTGTGCACATCCTCCCATACACTTCAAATCCTCTCTAGATTACTTACAATATGTAAAAAATGCTATGTAAATGGTTGTTATATATTTTATTGATTTTATTTGTATTATTTTTATTATTGAATTAATATTTTATCTTTTTTATTTTAAAATATTAATTAAGGGGGTGCCAGAGATTTTGTTACATGGATACCTTGCATTATGTTTAAGTCAGGGCTTTGGTGTAGAATAGTGTTCATTGTACCCATAGCTAATTTTTTATCCCACACTTCCCCTTTCTTCCAACCTCCCCCTTTCCTGGTTTCTTATGCCTTAATGTCTCATGTCTTGTCTTAATTTTGTGCCCATGTGTACCATTATTTAGCTCCCACTTATTAGTGACAACATATGACATTTTGTTTTATGTTCCTGAAATCCTTCACTAAGAATAACTGTTTCCAGTTCCATTCAACTTGATGAAATAGGTATTATTTCATTCCTTTTATATTCACATTTTTTTCCATTCATGAATTGATGGGCACTAAGGTTGATTCTACATCTTTGCAGTAGTAAATTGTGCTGCAATAAACATTCAAGTGAAGGTATTTTTTTGATGAAATGATTTAATGTTGTTTAATATACCCAGCAGTAGGCTTGCTAGATCAAAGGTCTACATTTATTTATTTATTTATTATTACATATCTAGGTCTACATTCATTTCATTAAGAAATTTTCATGCTGTTTTCTATAGAGGTTGTACTAATTTGCAGTCTCACTAATAGTGTATAAACATTCCTTTTCTGCATTCAAGCTAGCATCTATTATTTTTTGACTTTTTTTATTAGACAGTCTCACTCTACTGTCCTCGGTAGAGTACTGTGGTGTCATTATAACCTCATAGCAACCTAAAACTCCTGGCCTCAAGTGATCCTCTTGCCGCAGCATCCCAGGACTACAGGCATCCACCATGATGTCTCATTAATTTTTCTGTTTTTAGGAAATAGCTCTTGCTCAGGCTGGTCTCAAGCTCCTGAGCTCAAGGAATACACCTGTTTTGGCCTCCCAGCGTTCTAGGATAACAAGTGTGAGCTACCACACTGTGTTTTTTCACTTTTTAATTATGACCATTCTCATAGAGGTAAGGTAGTATCTACTTGGAGTTTTAATTTCCAAGGAGAAATCAAATTTGACCATTTTTTCATGTTTGTTGGCTGATTATCTTCTTTTGAAAAAACTTCTGTTCATGTTTTTTGCCCATTTTTTGATGGTGTTATTTGGCTTATTCTTGCTGATTTGTCAGAGTTCTTTGTAGATTCTGGATTTTAGACCTTTGCCTGATGCATAGCTTGTGAATATTTTCTTCCATTCTATAGGCTATCTATTTATATTATTGATTATTTTTTTTGCTGGCAGAAGCTTTTGGAATTTAATTAAGTTTAAATTATTTACTTGTGTATTTGCATTTAGGGTTCTAATCATAAATTCATTGCTTGAACTAAGGTCAATAAGGGTTTAATGGGGGGGTGTGAAAAGCCCCCACATGTGCATATCATTTGAGTGAGCCATTAATGGGTTAAATTGGCTTTTGCTAACACAGAAAAAGCAAAAGGTTAGGCTGCCTTGAGGCAAACACAAAGGCTGTCTTTTGGAGATCTGGAAACAGATACTTTGAAGTTTTTGCAGCCGTTGACTCCAAGGAGTTAGAAGTTGAAAAGCTTCCTACCTGGAGACACGGTCCAGAGGTTGACAAATGTCTTACACATTTTGTCTAAAAGCCTAAAAATCTCAGCACTGTGGAAAAACAAAGTCATAAACCCATTTAAGGCTAATTTGGAGCCACGCATGAGGAGTTTCAGAAAGCAGTTCTCCTGTAGCTCTGTTTCTTTTATTTTTATGTAGATTTCTTACACAAAAGATGATGCTCATTTACAAGGAATGTAAAGTAAAAGAGCCTTGTGTTGGTTTGCAGACTTCATGTCTGCCACTTAGGTTTAGAATTAGATAGAAGAAGTTAGATAATGGTGAATGTTGTAAAACATAGATTAAGTGTATACGTGACCACCAGTATAAGTGTATACATAAGTGTGTACATGACCACCAGTGTATAAAATGTGGCCAGAAATAAAGATCATTGCTACATGCCAATCTTGAGCCTGTAGCCTGTTTCTTGCACTTTTTAACATAACAGAAGTGAGCTTGCATCCTAGGCAAAGCTGCTGTCCTTTGCGTCTCTGGTCACGCAACAGTTTTCCTCTTGTTTTGTCTAAAATTTTTATGGTTTCATGCCTTTTATTTGAATCTTTTCTCCATCTTGAATTAATTTTTATATATAGCAAGAGATGTGGTTCCTGTTTCATTCTTCTGCATGTGGTATCCAATTTTTTCAGCACCATTTATTGACTAGAGCTTTCCAACTATATATTGTTATCTGTTTAGTTGAAGATCAGTTGGTTATGGGTAGATGATGTCATTTCTTGGTTCTCTTCTCTTCCATTGATCTATGTCTTCACTTTTATACCAGTACTGTGCTGTTTTGCTACTATAGCCTTATAGTATAATTTTGAGTCAGGTAATATGGTGCATCCGGATTTGTTCCTTTTGCTTTGGCTATACAGATTCTTTTGTGGTTACAAATGAAGCACAGAGTTATTTTATTCTAGATTTGTGAAACATGATACTGATATCTTCATGGTGATTGCATTGAATGTATAAATCACTTTGGGAGGTATGGGCATTTTAATGATGCTGATTCTACCAATCCATGAACATGGGATGTTTTTCCATTTGTTTGTGTTATCTATGATTTCTTTCATCAGCGTTTTGTAGTTCTCCTCCTAGAGCTCTTTCACTTCCCTGGTTAAGTATATTCCTATTTTCTTTTTGTACCTATTGTGAATGGTATTGATGTCTTGATTGTCAATTGTCTCTGCGAGACAATTATTAGTATGTAGAAATTTTACTGCTTTGTTTACACTGATTGTGTAACATGAGATATTGATGAATTTTTTCATCAATTTTGAAAGACTTTCAGTGGAGTCTTTAGGGTTTTCTAGTCACAAGATCATATCATCAGCAAATAGGGATAGTTTGGCCTCCTTTTTCCCAATGTAGATGCCCTTTATTTCCTTATCTTGACTGATTGCTCTGGTTAGGACTTCCACTTAATAGAAGTGGTGATGGGGAACTTATGTCTTCTTCCAGTTTTGGGGAGGAATGGTTTCAGCTTTTCCCCATTCAGCAGGATGTTGACTGTAATTTTGTAATACATGGCTTTTGTAATTTTAAAGTATGTTTTCTCTATGGCTAGTTTGTTGAGGGTTTTTATTATGTAAGGATGCTAGATTTTATCAAATGCTTTTTTTCGCCATCTATTGAGATGATCATGTATGATCTTTGTTTTTGTTTCTGTTTAAATATGTTTACTGATTTGTGTACGTTTAACTATCCTTGCATCTCTGGATTGAAATCCATCTGATCAAGGTGTCTACCTTTTTGATGTGCTGTTTAAATTCAGTTTGCTAGTATTTTGTTGAAGATTTTTTGCATCTATGTTCATAAGGATTATTTGTATATATACTATAGTTTTCTTTTTTGTTGTTTTTATTGTGTCCTTTCATGTCTTTGGTATCGGGGTGATACTGGCTTTATAAAATGAGTTAGGGAGGATTCACTGCTTCTCTATGTTAAAAAATAATTTCTGTAGGATAGATTCCAACTCTTCTTTGTAGGTCTGGTAGAATTCAGCTGTGAATTCATCTGGTCTGGGGCTTTTTATTTGTCGGGAGATCTTTTATCAGTCTTTGAATCTTTCTGCTTGCTATTGGTTTGTTCTGGATTTCTGCTTATTCCTGAGAAATTTTATGTTTCCAAGAATTTGTCTATTTCTTTCAGATTTTCTAGTTTGTTTGTGTAGATGTTTTTATAGTATTCACAGATGGTATTTTGCATTTCTGTGGTGTTAATTGTAATGCCTCCTTTTCCTTTTCTGCTTGAGTTTATTTGGGTCCTTTCTCTTTCATTTCTGAGTATCTCAATAGCAGTCTATTGATTTTGTTTATTTCTGAAACACCAAGTTTTCCCTCATCCTATATTGATCAATTGATTGATATATATAGGATCAATATATGATCAATATAGGATCAATATGTGTATATATATATATATACACACACATAGTAATTTATTTCACATTAATATGAGGGTACAAACAATTAGGTACATTGTTTGGGTTTGTTAGGTAAAGTTCAAGAAATAGTTGAGTCTTTCACCAGTCTTTCATTCTTCCAGTAGGTAAGAGCTTACTACAAGTCCCCCTCACTTCTCTCCTCTCCCCTTTTCTTCCCTCCCCTCTGAAATTTACTTGCATTTTTCTCTCATGTGGGCATGTATTTGTTTATCTGTTGGCTTCATATTAGTATTGAGTACATTGTTACTTGATTTTCCATTCCTGTATTACTTACCTGAGAAGAATGTTCTACTCTTTCTAGTTTAGTACAAAAGATGCAGTTAAAATCTTTTTTTTTTATGGCTGAATAGTATTCTGTGGTATACATAAAGCACAGTTTATTAATCTATTTATGTGTTGATGGGCACTGGATTGATTCTACATCTTAGTGTTTATGAATTAAGCTGTGATGAACACTCTACTGCAACTATTCTTATGATAAAATGATTCTTTTTATTCTTGGTAGATGCATGGTAATGGAATTAAAGAATCAAATGGAAAGTCCACTTTAAGTCTTTGAGAATTCTCTATACTTCCTTCCACAGAGGCAGTATTAGTTTGCAATTGCATCAGCAGTATAGACATGTTCACTTCTCTCAACATCCATGCCAGAATTTACAGCTTTGTGACTTTCTGGGCTATTCTCATTGGAATTATGTAATATCTCAGGGTGGTTTTGATTTTCATTTCTCTGATGATTAAGGATGATGAACATTTTTTTCATGTGTTTGTTGGCCATTCGCCATTCATCTTTTTCAGAGAATATTAAGCTCATGTCTTTTGCATACTTTTAAATGGGAATGTTTGCTCTTTTTTTGTTGACTAGTTTGAGTTCTCTATAGATTCTAGTTACCAGTGCTTTGTCAGATTTGTAGCATGCATATATCTTTTCCCATTCTGAAGGTTGTCTGTATGTTTTTGTTGTTGTACCTTTGGCTGTATAGAAGCTTTTTAGCTTGATCATGTCTCATTTATTTATTTTTGGTGTTACTGCAATTGCCAAGTTAGTCTGTTTCATAAAATCTTTTCCCATGTCGATATTGTTAAGAGTTTTCCTCATCATTTCTTCTATAATTTTTATCACTTCACATCTTAAATTTAAATCTTTTATTCAGTGAGAGTCAATTTTTATAAGTGGTGAGAGGTGAGGTCCAGTTTTAGTCTTTTACATATGGCTAACAAGTTCTCCCAGCACCATTTATTAAATAGGGATTCTTTTTCCCGGTGCATGATTTTGTTTGGTTTATCAAAGATTAGATGATAATATGTGGCTGGGTTCATCTCTAGGTTCTCTATCCTATTCCATACAACTATATCTGTATTTTTGTTCCAGTGCCATGCTGTTTTGATCACTGTAGATTTATAGTATAACCTGAAGTGTGGTGACATAATGCCTCCAGATTTGATTTTATTTCTTAGAATTGCATTGGCTTTTTGTTTTTTTCCTGGTTCCATATGAAACAAAGTATTATTTTTTCAAGTTCTTTGAAGTATAACATTGGTGCTTTGATGGAGATTACATTAAATCTGTAGATTGCTTTGGGTAGTATGGACATTGTACCAATGTTGATTCTCCCCAGCCATGAGCATGGTATGTTGTTCCATTTGTTAACATCTTCTGCTATTTCTTCTCTCAGGGTTTCATAGTTCTCTTTGCAGAGATCCTTTGCTTCCCTTGTTAGGTATATTACTAGATATATCATTTTCACTGAAGCTACCATAAAGGGTATTGTGCCTTTGATTTGATTCTCAGCTAGACAGTTATTGGAGTATATGAAGGCCACTGATTTGTAGACATTGATTTTTTATTCTGAGATGTTACTGTATTCCTTGATCACTTCCAAGAGTCTTGTGATTGAGTTCTTGGCATTTTCTAAATATAGATCATATCATCAGCAAAGAGCAAAGAGAGATGACCTCTTCCTTCCCCATTTTAATACCTTTGATATTGTTCTCTTGTCTGATTTCCAGAATTTCCAGAACTATGTTGAATAGAAATGGTGGTAGTGGGCATCCTTTGTCTGGTTCAAGTTCTAAGTGGAAATGATTTCAGTTTTACTCCATTTAGTATGATATTGGCTGTGGGTTTGTTGTTTCTGCTTTCTTAAGTTTTCTTGTCAGAAAGGATGCTGAATTTTGTCAAATTCTTTGTGTCTATTGATAGGATTATATGGTCTTTGTGTTTATTTCTATTTATGTGGTGAATTACATTTATGTATTTGCGTATATTGAGCTAAATTTGTGTCTCTAGGATAAAGCCCATCTCATCATAATGCATAGTTTTTTTTCTTTTTTTAATGTGTAGCTGTATTCTTTTTGCTAGGATTTATTGAATATATTTGCTGTGATATTCATTGATGACATTGGTCTCTGATTTTCCTTTATTTATGGATCCTTTCCTGATTTTGGTATCAAGGTGGTATTTGCTGATATATATGGCCTTAGGGAAACACATTTAACCTGTAAGGACAAACTAAGACTCAGGGTGAAGGACTAGAAAACAATATTTCATATGAATGAAAATCAGAGGTTGCAATCTTATATGAAGATATAATTGGATTTAACCCAATAAAAATAAAGAAAGGCAAAGATGGGTGCTATATACTAGTGAAGGGAAAAATTCAATAAGAAGACTGTGTCCCTGGATACAGCGCTATGGCATCATAGCTTATAGCAACCTCCAACTCCTGGGCTCAAGTGAGTCTCTTCCCTTCGCTTCCCAAGTAGCTGGGACTACAGGCACCTGCCACAACGCCCGGCCATTCCAGCTGTCATTGTTGTTTGGCGGGCCCCAGACTGGATTCGAACCTGCCATCTCAGGTGTACGTGGCTGGCGCCTTAGCCGGTTGAGCCACAGGCACTGAACCTGACTAAACAGTTTTTTTTGCCAGGTAAACAGAAGTCCTTACAGGGCATACGAAGTGTATAGCACATATAACTTCATGCTATTTATCTCTTTGTTTTGTGAAAGAGGAACTTCAGGTCTTCTAGAAGCTCACAAGTCTATTGCTCTTTCAGTTTCCATGAGGATGATGAACTTTGAAGGGGTGGATTCTTCAATAGGGATGTTTTCTATTTGAGTGTGATGAATCCATAGCTTAACTCTTCTTCCAAGTTTAACCCACGATTGTGTTGTCAGAAGCACTTTCAGTGGGCCAGTCCACTGTGGCTGCCGTTGTTCTTCAGGATGTTGATTTTTCGAGGTTTTTAGCAACTTTGTCATCTGGTTTTAAGGAATGCAGGGGCAGGTCTGTTGGAAACTGGAGCCTGTTAGAAGCAAACTTAGAAATACAAGTCAGTATATTACCAAGCTGCTTTACATATGAGTGAGTCTTT
>CAUYON010072334.1:0-12513 GCA_963573935.1 Arctocebus calabarensis | reverse complement strand
TCTTAGAAGGGTACAGGTGAAACTTACTAAATGTAGAATACAAATGTCTGAACACAATAACTAAGAAAATGCCATGAAAGCTATGTTAACCAGTTCGATGAAAATATTTCAAATTGTATATAAAACCAGCACATTGTACCCCATGATTGCATTTGTGTACACAACCATGATTTAATAATAAAAAAAAAAAAGCTATACTGCTGAGAAGATCAACTCAAATCTTTCACCTGCAGATTCGTGAACTAAATAGATATGTATACGTAGGTTTAGCAAAACCAATGTGGTTTGCTAGGGAGCAGTAAGTAACTGATGCAGACAAGATGCCAAACTGAAAAGTTTCTCACATATAACTGGTACTCTGGTAATAATAAAAATAATGCTGGGAGTAACAATAACAGATATTATAAACCCCATCACCTAAGGAAGAAAACCCTACATCTTCAGCAGGCCATAAAGTTCTCCATGATTTAAACCCTGCCTGGTTTCTTTTCCTAATTTTGGAGTATTCTCTCATTTTGCAACTTAATTTAAAACATAAAAAATTATATCCTGACTAGAACTTCCAGCACTATGGTGAATAGTAGTCCTTGTTCTAAGCAGAAATGCTTTCAATTTTTCTCCCTTAAATATTTAGCTGTGGGTTTATCATAGAGGGTTTCTATCATTCTGAGGAATGTCCCATCTATGCAAAAATTCTTAAGTTTTGTTATCAAAAAAGGGTGAAATTTTGTCAAACACTTTTTCTGCATCTATTGAGAGTATCATGTGGTCTTTTTCTTTTACTTCTATTTATATGGTGGATTGCATTTATAGATTTGTATATGTTGAACCAACCTTGCATCTCTGGGATGAAGTGTACCTTGTCGTGATGAATCTTTTTTTTTTTTTTTTGATATACAGTTGAATTCTGTTTCCTAAGATTTTATTGAGAATTTATGCAGATACAGATATTGGTCTGTAGTTCTTTTTTGTCATGTTCTTTCCTGGTTTTGGTATCAAGGTGATATTTGCTTTGTAGAATGAGTTGGGGATGGTTCTTTCCTCCTCAATGTTATGAAGTGCTTTCAACAATATAGGTATAATTTCTTCCTTGAAATTTTGGTACAATTCTGTGTGAAATTTTCTGGTCTGGAACTTTTATGTTGCAATTATTTTTATTGTTGCTACAATTTCAGTGCTTGATTTTTGTTGGTTCAGGGGCTCTATTTGCTTTTGGTTGAGTCTAGGTAGGAGGTATGACTCTAAAAATTTGTACTTTTCTCCACATTTTCAAACTTGTGGACATAGAAATTTATATAATATATAGTGATGATTTTATGTCTGATACATGTTGTTAACTTCACTTTTTTCATCTTTGACTGAGCTTGTTAGAAACTTTACCTTTTTTGTTACTGGTTAATCTGGTCAAAGGCTTGGTAATTTTGTTTATCTTTTCAAAGAACCAATTTTAATTATCTGTATGGTTCTTTTGTTCTCAGTTTTACTTAGTTCTGATCTGATGTGATCTTGTTTCTGGGTTTTGTTTTGTGTTTTTGAGACAAGGTCTCACTTTGTCACCATTGGTAGAGTTCCATGGTATTATAGCTCACAGCAACCTCAAACTTTTGGGCTTGAGCAATCCTTTTGCCTCAGCCGCTCAGAGTACTAAGTATTACAGGCGTGAGCCACCCACACCATCCAGCCTTGGTTATTTATTTTCATCTACGGTTTTTAGGATCTGTTTGCTTTTCCTTTTCTGGTTCCTCGAGATGATTCATTAGATTGTTGATTTATGATCTTTGTGATTTCTGAATATGAACATTTAAGGCAATGGTTTTCCCTGTCAGGACTCCATTTGCAGTATCCCACTGGTTGTAATCAACTGCTGCCCTACTGTCATTTAGTTCATGACCAAGCTATCATTCAGCAATAAGTTGTTTTGTTTCCATAATTGTATATGTAGATTAAAGTTTCTGTTGGAATCGATTTCTAATTTTATTCCACCTTGTTCTGTAAAGATATGTGTTATAAATTTGAATTTTTTTATTTGTTGAGACTATTGTGTTGCTTAGGATATGATCAATCTTGGAGAGTGATCCATGAGCTAATGAGAGAAATATATATTTTGTAGTATTGCGGTGGAATGTTGTGTAAATGTCTGTTAGGCCCATCTGTTCTAGAGTCATGTTTACATCAAAAATTTCTTTCATTTCTGATTGGAAGATTTGTCTGGTTCCATCAGTGGAGAGTTGAAGTCCCCATCTATTATTTTGCTATTGTTTAGATCAAGAAGAATTTGCTTTATAAATCTGGGAGCATCTAAGCTGGTGAAAAAATATGTAAGAGTGACATGTATTCTTTTGAACTGTTCTTTTGACAAATAAATAATACCCTTCTTTGTCTTTCTTTAATGTTGTTGCTTTAAATCAATGGTATATTGTGTGAATTGCTACTTCTGCATTTTTTGATTTGGGCCTGAAGAAGAATGGGGAATATGAGGAACTTTTATCAATATAAAGCTTATTTCCCTTTTTAAAAATTAAGGTCATAGTAATAGTAGCAAAAGGGGAAACAGATAATGAGCAGACAAAAAGACCATGTGCCTATCTAAGAGAGAGCTCTTGTTTTCTAAATTTGGGGAACTTAAGAGTAACTTTACCTTAATTAAGGCAACCTTGTTTTCTGCTCATTATTATCATGAATACCCTATCCAAATAAAGCTATCTACTTAATGAATTCCACATGTGCCACATCCATAGTGACCATGACACCAGGCGAATTATAACTTCCTTGCCTGAGATGTTACTCAACCTCTCTACCTAAACTAGACCTGCCTTAGCATTACGCAACCTGCTATATGCCAAACTGCATGTGAAAGCACTTAGTAAATACTAACAGCTATTATTTTCTGTCTTTCCTCCCATTGTTTCATCTTCCTTCTTTCTCTCCTTCTTCCTTTATTTTGTTTCATGTTAGCTTTATTTCTTATTTATAGGATTTCATGGAGTATATCCTTATTTTAATGACTCCATAGTCATTTAACAACATATATTTATTGGGAAAAAATTTCTATTCTCTCCAACTCTTTTTGTGTTAACTAAATCAATTAGTGCTGTACTTTTTGCAAATAAAGTTTGCAAGGCTTTAATGTAATTTGTAAGTTAGTTTAGACCTTCAGTTTAGGTGAAATATTTTATTTTTTACAGTAGTGAGTGGCAATAAACTATAAGTGAGACTATTGGAATAGAAAAATAGAAAATCTAAGTTCTAGTTGTAATTCTATAATTTACAAGCTGTGTAATCTTAATCAAATTAGTTATATTCTCTAAAACTGTATTTTCTCATGCCCCAGATGAGGATATAGAGGTCTACCTGGTCTAAACTGCACACTTTATTTATGGATTAAGTGAGATAATGTATTAGAAGGTGTTATTCATAGTGAAGAACTCTTGACCAATTATCACCTAAGCTAAAAACTCCCTGGAACCAGACAGTGGAATGCAGAGAATGTCACATTGTCACAATAGCCTATGTATAAAAATCACAATTATTTCAAATGTGCTAGAGGATATTGGCAGGTTGAGGGGCAGTGAAAAATAAAGTTTTGTTTGTTCTCCAAAATAAGTGAATATTTTGTTTATAATACTGAAACAATAAAAAATTGCCCAGTATAAACTTCCCTCACAATATAGCAGACCAGAGTGGAATGTCACTCCAGTGGAAAATGCCATCCTGATTATTTTGTAGCTGAATCTGAGTTATCCCACAGACATGATTATTTTGTTACAAAGGGAGAGACAGAATGAAGTATTAGAAGAATGTTCAAAGAATGTTCAAAGAAAGAAATATGTGAAATTCTTGCTAAAATAATGTATATCCTGCAACGACTAGCTTCTTTTATTCTGGGGAAATACATTGCTGCTTCTTCTAATACTAAATAAATAAATAAATAAATAACCTAAGTGATCCGTGATCCCTGATCTATGGCTACCTAGAAAAAAAAATCTTTTGGAAATCATTTAGGAATATTCTGTGATTTGCTTATTTTCCTTCCTGTGAAGTTTAAGTCCTTCAGTCCTTCAGTCATAGAAGGACTGAGTTAGTCACCCATTTTATACAAGTGCTCTGTCCCACATCAAAACAGGACAATACTACAGGGAATGTGGTGGACATTTCTGAGAGGCTCATCAGAAATTTTTTTCAAAGGAAAATTCTTCCTACTCTGTCACTGTTAATGTATTTTAACTGTACTACTGCTTCATTGGTGCTAGTTACCATTTTTGCCCCCCACAGCTTCCCCAGGCTCTAGACTATCCCGTGTACACTTTTTGCAATAACTAACACCACAGCGAAGCAAAACAGTTCTCAATTAATCTTCATGAGACCCACAGGCCTTGGGTTGGATAGCCTTGAATCGTGTAAGATTTCTGTTTCCATCTATACAAAGGCAAGTAAGCATGAACAGCTCTTCTATCCCTTTCTTTGAAGTTATGCTGGGAAAACTTGACCTTTTCTGTCTGACAAATCTCACTCAATGACTTTTCATAGAATCAGGCCAACTGCACATTCTGGATTCAGTTGTAATGTTCCTTACGATGGCCCCAAGGGCTTGGCACTGCAGATATAAATCTGGGCTTTGTCTCCTCACCATCTCTCTGTTCATCCTGCTGTAACCCACATTTTAAATGAGCTTGTTTATAGAACTGGAGCATAAGCATAGCTTTGTACCAGGCATGACTTGAGGAGGGGCAGGTGACCAGCTATATGCATGACAATGACAGTGCAAGGTCACATCACACTGTTCTGCGGAAAACAGCACATTATAGAAGATTTTATCTGTGTATTATATATTATATTATGTATATACTTTCAGTACCTCCTGTAATTGCTGAAGTTCAACATGGCTTGTGTTTATCTTTTGTTATAAATGTGTAAAAGGGAAATAAATCCTACAAAGCAATGTCAAATATTCTAATTCTGACCATTATACTTAAATAATATTAGCTCCTTTATTATGCTGCTATTTATTGTTTGCCTACATTGTAGAGGGCCCCATATTAGCTTGATACATACAGTATTTTACAACTTTCATTACACCTTAGGAAGGCAACATTGACTTACCTTTATAAATAAGTAAACTGAGGCTTCATATTGGTAACTCACCAAATATTAAAAGACCAATATGTGGAGCAGGATCTGAAATTTATCCGGAAGTTATTTCACTCCAAAACTTTGCTACTCTTTCCCCTAAAAGAGGAAAAAAGTAAACAAATAGGACTGAAACTATTTCCAATAGATTATAGGACTGAGTGTAAATAAATTATATAAAACAGGGGTACCAAAAATGTGTACACATTATAAAAGATGTTACCTGTGTATTATATATTATATTATGTGTATACTTTGAGTACTTCTTGTAATTGCTGAAGTCAAACATGGCTTGAGTTCATCTTGTGTTATAAGTATATATTGAATATTACAATTTTAATACAGTTTTTTCCTTTCTTAAAATGTGTATGCATTTTTTGGTGCTCTGTGTGTGTGTGTGAAGAGAGAGAGAGCTATACACATGGGGTTGTGTGTATGTGTTTGTAAATTTCCATTAAATTGATACTATGATGTTGGTTAATAGGGATAGCAAAACAGAGATGGAATGAGAGATTATGGAGATTAGTCTTAAGTATTTTCTCTCATATAATGTGTTGACAATCACATATTCACATATTACATTTAAGCTGGTTGTAAGAGTTCATAAACCCTCAGAATAAGATATGTTCTCATGTTGTATTTCCAAGTTTCAGCCATTTTACTAGATGCAAGGATAAAACCAGAAGGTTCCTTAAGTAAATACGTTTATGCCCAGAATGTGGAGCCATCCAATAAATGACATTCAATGACTTCAATATGATGCTGACACCTTTCTAGAAAAACCTCACAAACATGCTGGAAACATCTGGTTGAAAGTTTTGTTACTTATTACTTTACGGTAACCAAGTATAATAGGTACAACACCAGAACTATGTCATATTCAATAGTGGCAGAATGAAGTGAGGCCTTTTGCCTTCACTATTGAAAACCTTAGTTAAGTTTGAAATTCCCTTCCTATTACTTACAGCATTTTAAGCAAGTTGACTAAATTAACAGAGCCACAGTGATTTCATTTATAAAACAGCCTAATCTTTACTTCTTAGTGTAATTGTGAGGATTAAGAAAGATAATGCTTATAAAGCATTGTACTAATGTTTGTAAATTATTATTATCATTGTGGCATTTAATCATAAATTAAGACAATTTTGCGTGGTACTTTTCCCATTGGTTCTACTCTACAGATGAAATTAAATAGAATTTCTTATTGTGAATAATAATGAACAAAGTTGAGTAAGTGCAAGCCTAAATACAAATAATAGCTTTTCATGGGAATATGGGAAATACCTAAATTTCTGTAAACCCTCATTATATTTGAGTATATCAATTTATGCAATTATATTTATTTGTGGGGAATAGTTAACAAACATTTTAATTCGGCTTGTAATATGTATATTAAATAAGCAAAGACTAAAATAGAATATTTAATTTCACAAAGAAGTCACTTCATGAATTATTTATTTTGAATGGTTAAAGCTGATTAAGAAGGTATCTCAATTTAAAGATCAGCCTGAAGGTCAACTGCAGAGCAGGCATGAAACTGTGGACTGCTTTTTTACTTGTAACAAGTAACAGTTTTTACAATTGTGTAAAAACTGGCAGAGATGGCTTGATATCTATAAGTTGTTACTCAATTGTATTTTCTAGTCTGCTTGATTAACCACACTAGCAAAAATAGTGAAAGACCTAATCCAGTAATTATTGGTATTGAAAGGTGAATTCACAGAGATGAAAATTCTTTTGTGTTCATTACAGATTCAATTTTAGGATAGATAGGAAAACTATTATTAACAATAAAGCATGAGAGAATTATAAAAGGGGAACTTTTCATTGAATGCTAACAAAAGATTAAGAATTCACTTAATAAATAAAGCCTCTTCTATTAAATATGCATTATTTCATCTCTGAAGAAAATAATAATACCATCTCCTTGCTTATTAATTTATATGTAAAAATAATTTATTTTTTTCTCCCATTACTGCCTCTGGTAAGACTTAACTATTTTTATATATAGATAAACTTCAACAATATATAGTGACTATATTTGGATATTAAAAACAATTACAAAACAATAGCAAAACAATGCAACTATATCATGTAGAAAAGTCACTTCAGGAATTTTATCCTTTAATAGGGAATTACCTGTTTAAACCAGTATAAAATGATGCCACAAGGACCATTTCACTAGTTCAGATAAATTCTACATATTTTTAAATAGTAGATAAATTCTTTATTTTATGTTGTTAATATATAAACATATTGGGCAACATTTCAGTTTATCCTCACTTATTCTTTTATATTTTCTCATAGTTTTCCAATGACAGCCAATATTTTGTTTCATTTAAACAATAGTTTTCTGTCATGGGGCTCAAATTGAACATTCATTTGAGCTAGATAAACAAAAACTCATATTTAGGAGGATGTTTGTTCTTTAAGAGTGTATGATGAAAAAATCTGAGATGATGGCATCATTTTAATATTTGCAAAACCATAAAAATTGTCCCTTGAAGCCTCCAATCTAGTTATGGGACACCCACATGTAGACTCCGTCAGGGGTGTCTTGTGACAATCACATATAATTGCTGAGCAGGACCCAATTCCAGGCCACATTTCAAATGCTGGAAAATGCCGGATCCCTCTCTCTGAGGTTCTTACATTTTAGTGCATGTCGGAATCAGCTGGAGGATTTGTCCAAACACAGATTGCTAAGCCTGCTCAGTAGGAATGAGATGTGCTCTAAAAATTTGCATTTCTAACAGTTTCTCAGGATGCTGAGCATGTTGCCCCAGGGAACTTACTTTAAGAATTGCTCCAGCTCCTTGTATCTCCTGACAGAATGCAGTGTTTCTTGTCTCTCTAATTATTGTTTATGCCACTTCTCTGCCCAGAACAAATAGCTTTTTTTCATCCATATGCCTAACTCTGAACTATAATTCAAAACAGAACTCAGAAAAGCCGGTTTTAACCCCTTAGGCCTTCAGGCTGAATTAGAAGCCTGTCTTCTATGTTCTCATAGAATTGTGTCCATGTCTCTACTAATTCAAATAACACAATGTGCTGAAGTGTCTTGATTTGTAACTGTTCCAGCAGACTGTGTTTCAAGGGCAGAGACCTTGTATAGTTAGTTAATATTCACATCCTCAAAATTATGACAATACGGAGCATTCCAAAAAAACATACATTGATTTGAAATGCTCTTTTTGTGCTTCTATATATAAACTTTCAAAATGACCAACAGCTATACAGATAGTAAAAAGAAAAAACAATTGAGGGTAAAGAATATCCCAGAAAAAAATCAACAGGCATAGGGTAGTCAAGATAGCTCACCTCAGAGAGTCAAAGAAGTGCAAAGTCAAGTCTTTTAACAGGTGCTACCCAGAGGAAAGCTGATTTAAAGAAACTAATGACAGACTGAAATTAACTGAAGGTGATGACTTTGTGTAGAACCTGATACGCAGGTAGGCCTTCAAGGCCAAGTTCTGAAATATACCTTGTTGCTTTGATAACATGAATTTCTATATGAAACATAAAGAATTTAAAAACTTTCTCAATTACAAGAGGATTTTGCTTTATTCTACTTCTTCTAGAGTTTAGATACTATTGTGGTTTAATAACTGCTAAATATGTATTTAAACAGGTAAAATATGTCTTTTTCCTAGACATATACTACCTGTCTTATTATAACTAGATTATTAGTCTTAAGTGTTCCCAAACTTCAAAAACAATTTTATTTTTGAAATAATGAAAAGTTCATAGTCCTTCATGATTATACATATATTTTAAACTGTACTTTTATCATTTTACATTGGAAGGGTGAAGGGAAAGTTCCCAGGAAATGCAGGCAATTCAGCATAAGATTTGTGTTAAGAAAGCAAAATTCATGCAAGATGAGAGAGTCAGGAAAAACGGGCCAGGTACAGAAAAACCTAGGGACTTATTAAGATTGGTTGATTTCAATTGATGACACATAGGTAACAACAATCAAATAAACAGAAGTTAGGAAAATAAATATTTTCATTAAGTAACCTTAAAGCTTCAGCTTCAAAAATACCACCCAGTTTTTCTGGGGAATTTGATTGCCAGACTGCACTTTCATTGATGATAATTAGGGCTCACAGGAAGCAATGTGATGATCAATAAGACTTGATGGGTTGTACTTACTCTATAATGATATCCTAGGAAACCCTAGGGCAGAATAATGGTTCTCACGCCTGCCGGAGTTCATGGGCCCTTTAGTATCTCTCTGCTGCCTTTTCTGCATTTATTTCTGCTGCTGTTTTAAGGTCGTGTTTATGCTCCATCCATCTCATCCAGTATGTTTGCTGCTTGTAGAGAATCAGAACAGTAGTCAGAGGGACTGCAGGAAGGTGAATATGAAAGATCAATGCATACTGGACACACTTTGTTCCTTGTGTCAGAGAATCAGCTCCCAAGGCTGCAGATAAGGACACATTCTTGATTATATTCATCTTCACTCCCAAATCCCCAAGAAGGGCACTCTTCTTTAAGCTTCTCTTTAAGCTTTTAAGCTGAAAAAGCAGGTGTTGAAGATTAGGCTATGGGACTGTGTGTGTATATTTATATATATGTGTGTGTTGAGGGGGTTGACTGGGAAAATTAGGAAGACCACAGAAAAAGGGACCAAATGTCACAGCAAGAAAACATAAGGTCTTTTAGCTTCTATAAGCCTCCAGAGAAGAGGGCTTTCTGTGCCACTCATCCCTAAAAGATTACATTATTAATAATTTGAAAAGATTACAACTTCACAATTTTTGGCTAAGTTTTACCATTATTGAAGAGATCTGCCTTTTTTAATTAGGTACAATGTGAATTTAATATTCTTCCCTATGATTTGAAACTAACCTCAACTCATTCAGTTAGAATAAATCAAAGGATGGGGCGAGGGGAAAGCATGTTTGGAAGGATTTAATTATTGTAACTGAAAAAGAACATGATGACTGAAATGTCAAAGAATGGATTGGAATACTTTAAATTTGTCACATTGAAAAATGCTGATTTTAGTCAGATACCCCATTCCATCTACATATAATATGCTGGTTATTTTTAGTACTGTTCCTACTTTTTTAAAAAATAATTTTATTAAATCAAAATTGTGTACATTTGTTCAATCATAGGGCAGAAAGTGCTTCATATACAATCAGAAATATTTTGATCGTACTGCTAGAGATAGCCTTCATGGCATTTTCTTCATCACTATATGAAGACATTGATACTCTGCATTTAACAAGTTTCACCAGTACCCTGCTAAGATGCACCATAGGTGTGATCCCACTAATTACCCTCCCTCCATCTATCCTCCTCCCACCCCTCCCCTCCCTTTCCCTTTTCCCTGTATTCTTGTACTATAATTGGGTTTTAGCCTTCATATGAAAGCTATAAATTAGCTTCATATTAGGGCTGAGTATATTGGATACTTTTTCTTCCATTCTTGAGATACCTTGCTAAGAAGAATATGTTCCAGCTCCATCCATGTAAACACAAAAGAGGTAAAGTCTCCATCTTTCTTTAAGGCTGCATAGTATTCCATGGTATACATGTACCACAATTTATTAATCCATTCGTGGGTTGATGGGCATTTGGACTCACCTTCTTTTGATGCATGCATGCCATCATTGCTTTCAACAACAGACCCCAATTTTGGGTGAGTGGGAAGGTCCAACCTGTCTCTGTAGAGTGACCACAGGAAGTACCATTGAAGCCTAGCCATTACTAGTGGGGTGAGCTAGGGTCAGAGTCATTCCCACCTTCACTATTTAGCCCACCTCTTGTACTCTTCAAGGAAAAACTGATAATCAGTATTACAGCATGATCTAAGTGAGAGAGATTGTAATCCTTTTGTTGTGATTATGGGAACAGGGCTCTAATTTGTCTGTGGGAGTATCACAAGTCCCTGAGCGTAAGCTTCCACCTGTCCACTTGAGAAACTCCTCTGGGCAAATCATTATTTTGGTACCAAGTCTTTACCCTGTAAACACACAGAGAATAATGACTAAGATGAAAGGTTTGATTATCTAAAATTTAAAACTACCATGTATTATACCATCCTGTATACTACATCACAACTTATCACATCATTGTTTCTATGCAATTAGTAAATTACTTCCAAAGAATAGCTGGGCTTTAATTAAACACAAAGATTATCTAGGGACATCCAAAATCAAGGAAAATGGACTTCTATCAAAATCTCTACCTGTTTCTTAACAGAGGCAGAACAAACTGGGCAAGACTTAATAGGAGACACTTAGGAGACACACTGTGATACTCGGGTCTTGAGTATTTACCACAAAGAGGAGAGAGAGTAAATACCAGAGAGAACTATCAAGGGTTCACTTCAGTACCATTCCCTCCTGGTAGAGGTGTAGAAGTTATCTCCCTTCCTTGAAAACCCGAGGCAATAGTGGTATCAAACACAGAAATCAGAGTAACAAAGACTATCTTGAAAAGTTTTAAGAATTATACAACTTTATGTATCCAAAGCACTTGGTAAACTAATGCACTGCATGACTGGAAGTTGGTTGTGACTATGTCTGCCTTCCCTATACACTACACTGATCTTTCAAGAAGTCATGATGATTCAAGTCATACAGAAGTTCAGGTTGGTGTAACTTTTTTATTATCTTTTCATTTATCTTCTTAAATACCTGTGCACGTTTGCATCAAGCAGATGTTGTATATTTCTTACACATAACTAAAACCAATAAACTCATGTATAAGGAAGTCACTTTTTTCTAGATATGAGAAGTGACTCTCTAATTACAGATTTTCTACAAAATAATGGGCTTTCTTAACAAAGGACTGAACTTCCAATGTCTAGAAACACCCAGGTACGAGGCATCTGTCATGGAGTTGTAAAACAGAATTTTTGCATTGGGAGAAACATGGAAATACATGACAAGTAAGTATCCATGTATTTTTTAAATGTGTTAATTGATTTATTATGTAAATATGAATAACATGTTGTGAACCTGAAAGTTATTTTGTCCTCTTGAAAATTTTTTAAATCTCTTTTCTAAAGTGATGTTTCTTTTTTTAATGATATTTTCTAAATCTTAAACGAAATTATTTCTGTATTTATTAAATCATAGCTGTGTACATTAGCATTCACAAGGTACAATGTGCTGGCTGCAAATACAATCTGAAATATTTTCATCCAACTGTTTGACATAGTCTTCATGGGATTTTCTCGTTTATTGTATGAAAACATTTGTAATCTGCATTTAATAGGTTTCACTTCTACCCTTCTAAGATGCACCATAAGTGTGATTCACCATTTACCCTATCTCCACCCACCCTCCCCCTACCCTCGGGTCCCCTCCCCTTCATATGAAGGCCATAACCCAAATACAGCACAAGAATATGGGGAAAGGG
>CAUYON010072328.1:0-34262 GCA_963573935.1 Arctocebus calabarensis | reverse complement strand
TAAGCTTTTGCTTCTCAAAATGGCATCCTTTTTTTTTTTTTTTTTAACATCTCAGCTACTTCGAAAGATGGAGACTTTACCTCTTTCATGTTTACATGGATGGAGCTGGAACATATTCTTAGCAAAGTATCTCAAGAATGGAAGAAAAAGTATCATGTACTCAGACCTACTATGAAACTAATTTATTGCTTTCATATGAAGGCTATGACCCAATTATAGTACAAGAATATGGGGAAAGGGGCAAGGGAGGGTGGAGAGGGGGGAGGTTGAGCGGAGGGAGGGTAATTGGTGGGGCCACACCTATGGTGCATCTTAGAAGGGTACAGATGAAACTTACTAAATGCAGAATATAAATGTTTTAACACAATAACTAAGAAAATGCCATGAAGGCTATGTTAACCAGTTTGATGAAAATATTTCAGATTGTATATAAAACCAGCACATTGTGCCCATGATTGCATTAATGTACACAGCTATAATTTAATCATTAACAACAACAACAAAAAAATCTCAGCTACTTGGCTATGATGACTGATGCATGAGTGCATTGCTTTTAATTCATCATTTATGATTCAACGCATTCACTACAAGTAATTCTGATCCTGAAATCATCTATGTCCTGAAAATTTCAAGCTGAACTCTCCTATTTTGCCCCTGTGATGTCCCCCCAACACACACATACAGCATTCCTTTATATACCGAAGCTTTTCACCTTCTCTGCCCTTACAATCACTCCCCTGGGTGAGTCTGTCATAACCTGGCAAAGAAAAACCCTCCCATCATCATTTCAACCCAGAAAATTCCAGCCACAACTGTCTTCAGGGGATCTAAATCAGGTTATGGTAATGTGACAGCTTATTCAATATCCCATAATTCCCAAGCCTCTGGCCATCAACTCTCATTCACGAATTCATATTTTATAGAAAAACTTTAAATGAAAGCTTAAATTAGGCAAAGATTGTAGTTTGGTCCAGATAACCTGCTGAGATTTGTTTGCATTCTCCATGGAGGAATCTGACTCAATTCTAAGGAACAATTAAATGCATTCAATTTCACCTGAAAAGTTTGAGTTCCTTGGGAGAGGCAACCTGGCTGAACATAAGAAATAATGTTCTGGAGTGTGAAGGAGTCATCTGCAGATTTCAGGTTTCAAATTTAGCATGTAACCAGTGCCAGGTCTCTACCAGGGCTCTTTTGGTCCAGGAAGAAAACATCCATGTCAAAACCATGTTCAGGTAGATTCTACCTTTGGGAATTTGGGAACGCAGAGAGACCTCTGTATGATCACTCAAAGGGCTGTAACAAAATGGTCAACATAGAGATGTGGTCAACTTAAGGAACTAGGTCTACTGTACTGACACGTGTATGTGGGGCATGTCCAGTCTATGAACACTAGGTCCACTTAAGGAGGTGGCCAATGTAGGGAGGTGGTCAGCTGTGGAGGTTGTATTGTATTTGACTGTGATGGGGGCACAGCACATGGGCAGACAACGGAGTGGATGTTGAAAGCTTGACTCCTCGTGCTCTGCCTATAAAATGACTGTACAGTCATGGGTAAGTGACTAATTGTATGGAATTCGTCATGCGTATGTGTGAAGTAAGAGTTAGGACAAGATGACAGGTAAGTTACATCCTGTGCTAAAAGTTTTCTCCATATACATTTAGGATAAGGCCTAAAAATCCAGAATCTAAATTTTATTCTCCAGTGAAACTGGCTCGTATCAATGACACTACATTGCTCTATTCTCTTTGGAAAGGTATTTTTAAGATGGTATAGCTTTCTTCCTGATATTATCTTTTTCAATTTTACAAGAGTAAGAAGGTAGGTTTCCAGCTTTGAAAATGTGCCTGCTACCGGTCATACCTGAATGCAAAGTTACCAGTAGCATCAAGAACAAGATCCTTTTTGCCCAAATCAGAAGAACTTATCTGAAAACTATTTTTTTAATTTAGCCCTTGTGAAATCACCATCATTCACAGGGAGATACCAAATAAGGGAAGTGGGTAAAATAGAAAGAACATAGGCTGAATGCTGGAAAATCTGATCCCAGGTCTACATTCCAGAGGAGCAACTTCATGATCTCTATTGTGCCTTCCTGCTCTAAAATTCTGTTACTTTGGAAAATATACGCTCTTTATCTTAGCCTTGAGTCTTTGTAATCTCATACGGTAAAACTGAGGGCCAGGCACACAACAAACGGCTTGTGAACAAGTTGAGCAGAGACACCTCCCAACATCTACCTTCTTCAAGTTCATGTGTCCTGGGGAGGAGGAGCTGAGGATTCCAGAGGAGGAATGGAAAACACATACAGTGAGTTTTTCTGATGGATCCCTGGCTGTCTAGGTATAAATTCACATTTTAGTGTGAAAACCTCCAGCAGTAAACTCAGATGGCCTGCGTGCTGTGTTTGCAGCCGAACAGAATATTTTCCTGAAAATTAGATCATGCTTTTGCACTGGTGAAGGATGAGTCCTACAGCTGCATCCTTTGAGATTTGTAATTGCTACAGTGTACTGCTTGTCTCACAGGGCTCAAAGATTAAAGAAAGCTTATTGATGCATTCAAGGTTGTTCAAGAAAAAAACAAAACAAAACACAAGTGTTAAAGACCCTGTCCAAATAAGGATGGAAGGTAAAGAAATTTCAGCTATTTTGGAACTGATATTTTTTACAGATTGGCCAAAAGGTAATGTCTCCCAAGGTGTTAAAAGCTACTGTGCTATCAGGGGAGGGATGTGAATGGACTTTGTGACCTTGGGCAAGTCCTTTAGTTTCTTATATACAAAAATCAGGCACTAAAGCCAGGTATCTTCTCCAGTTCTAAAATTCCATACCTCTGAATCTGTGAATTAATACTTCCTTGCAGATGAAGTTTAATCCTGGCTTGTTATTACCATATAGGGCAGTTCAAATATAACCCAGACAACGTCCCTCCACAGCACAAAGACAACGTCATGCACAAGCTTGATTTACATGGGAATTAGACCTAGCCTCAGATTTCAGTCTCGTTATGGGTTCCCACCAGAGTGCCCTGAATTCTCCTCCACCCCCTGTCCAACAGCACAGTAAATCTTGAGGACGTGAGATCAGTGCTTGCTCTGATAAATAAGTGAATCAACATTAAGCAAACATACTAAATCATTGGCTCCCTCCCCTCTGTCTCCCTTCCCTGCCAAATTCCTATGGAAACAAACAAACAAAAGTCAGAGGAGAAAGGAAAGCAGAAAATATGTTTGGCCCACTGCATGGTAGTGTGACCAAGATTGCCCTACGTTTTAGCAGCGTGGCCTCCACCTGCCCTCCCACCCAGCAGAACTATTTTCAGCACGTAGGCCAATGCTTATTTTTGTAGATGTATTAAGCCACATCTCCTGTTAGGCAGTTTTTGTTAAGGAAGTTATTCCTTAAGCCCATCCAGCTGTTTTCTCAAGTGTACCTTTAGGAATAGGGGACAGGAAGGCTGGGAAGACATGGCTGGCTCAGCACTACCCTGCTCAACTATAACCCAAGAAAAATATCTCAAGGACCTCACCTTGTTAATAGCACATCAGCAGCACCTCCTTATATGAAGCATAGTCATCTCCTTTCTTGACTTGGCCATTGTTAAGCCCTGGCTAATTACTTTTCTCATTCTAATTTAATTTGCATTAAGCCCAGGGTGTTTAGTTTGTAAGACCTAACACTCCAATCTGGCAGTCGCTGGCTTGTGGTTGGGAATGCAAGACTCCTGGGAAAACATCTGGCCTCATTCTGAATAAATGCCTGAATTCATTTTATTCTCATCTAAAACCTCTCTGAATGTCCTTCCTAATGAAGTATGTGCTGCATACACATTATTTTAAAATAAAAATAGATTGATGAATGACCTTTAAGAGAGCTGTGAATTGGAGAATGTTTGCTACTTTACCATGAATTAATCATTAAAATGAGTCCTAAAATTATCTTAGTATTTTAAAAAACCACACATCAACGTGAGGCTTTCCAAATTAACAAACATGTTTTGAGTACACTGCAGCATTTTCAGCTCTCTCATTAATTTCCCATTGTCAGCTTATAACTTTATTAAGTCACTGTCACAACTACAAAAAGAAAAGTGCCCCCTAAACTTGCTATGTATAGTACCTACCACATGGTGACCAAGGTATGCAAAACATAAAAGAGATGATGGCAATATTTTAGTTATAAATTAATAGTCAGAAACTGTCAGCCTTTCACCAGCATGCACATATGGAGACATAGGTAGACATAAATGTCTACATATGTGTGTTTATACATATGCATATGTGTACATGTATATAGGTATATATTGGACAATAAAATGGTGGTGTTTCTATTTCAATGTATGGACTATCTCTGAGAAAAACTGAGATCTCCAAACAAATAAGGATGCATCTCTACTCCAACCACAAGAATCTTATGTAATCCTCTTAATCAACCTACTCAGTTATATATATCTGGGACCTCCAAGAAGATAGTTACCTGATTCTAAATATTTCTCTTTGTTTACTGTTGGAAAGCTAAGTGACCATGCACACTTAACCTGATAAAATGTTAATGAAGTGTCTAACATTAAGTGGACATGGAGTTCACGTGAATTACAGATAGCAGTGAATGATAAGATCCTGGTACTTCCTTATTTTCTTCTAATACTCTAATCAGAGTGCACACTTGTGATGAGAGGAAATAAAAATGGCCCCAAAGAATGTCAAGCTCAAGGCCTTGCCCCACCAACATGGATTCAACAACTCTCAAGAGGTAACATCTTGACATGAGCAAGTGATGGGTAGTTTATTTTTTGGAATAAATAAGTAAAAGTAATTTTTTCCCAGTAATTCCTTACATCAAGTAGTTCTAAGGAATATTTCTCTGTTTCTAATCTTCCTAGAAATATTTAGACTACATTGTAACTTCTGTAAGTTAATCATAATAGACTATGTATAGTAGTTTATAACAAACTAGTTAACATACAGAGTTGGTCAACATAAGGAACTAGGCCTACTGTACTGATTCGTACATGTGGTGCATGTCTGGTCTATGAAATTTAGGTCAATGTAAGGAGGTGGTTAATGTAGGGAGGTGGTCAGCTATGGAGGTTCTGCTGCATATACAAAGTTAAATTAAAAGGCTTTATTAATAGAAAAACCAAGATACCACAATCTTCTGATACTTTAGGGTGGACTACAAGGAATCACTGAAAATTTCCTGATGACGCTGGCTCTTAAAAGTCATCCCACCTTGCCAGTCCTGAACTCTGAGCCGTGTGTTGCCTTGGTTTCTTAATTTGCCCAGACTCTCCTGAACTCCCTGAAATTGATCCTCCCCACAGGGCCTCCTGAACATCTCACTAGCATGCATTCCCCTAATTGTTCCCCTCCCTCACCCAAGACACCAAAAGCAAGAGGCCACCAAAAACATTTTGCAATATTTTGCCTTGGTAGTTACACTGCAGCCATTTCAGAGTTGAGGGCTCTTTGACACTATCACTTAGACTATTTTGATCCTCAACATATTGACACAACCTGAAAAAATAAATAAGAGATCATAAGATCAGCTTTAATATTAGTAAGCTGTATGCAAAGTATTCACCCGGATTGCACCTTTGCACCACACCCATTAAGGATCCCCAGCCTTTAAGGTGGACATCAGCAAAGGCAATATGAGTGTGGGTGCAGAGTCAGAGATGAAACAGAGGTTAGGCACCCAGGGATCATGGACAGCCAAGTCTAGCCACAACTTCTCATCCCCAAGATAGGCCACCAACTGCTCTGTGTACACTCTGCTTTTCCTTTGAAAAGTTGTCCATATTTTGAAAGATCTGCATTGTAACTTCCCAGATTCAATAATACATAGCTAAAGGGAATAATGTCATGCAGGTTGCACAGGAAATCTATAATTACATTCCTCTGAATAATTTATTTCATATGTGGAACATCTTTGGCTTTGGAGAATAGGACTAATAGCCCATCTGGAAGAAAACTCACTTTTTAAAGTGAATTTGAGATTCCACTTCCAACACAAGAGCATGAAGAGTTTCTGCAGACTCACTCCCTAGCAAAACTGGTTAAAAAATTATTTAAAAAGTTTAAAGTCTCTAGAAATGGTCCTAAGTTCACACAGCAAATGAAGAAACGTTTCTTCAACAAAATTTACTGAATCTTGGTAAGAGAAGTGAGAGTCCATGGTATTTGTGCTAAGACCCACTCCCTCCCCTCCTGTGAAATGAAAAGTGCACCCAACAAGTATAGCCAAGAACACAGGCTTCCCTCTCCACCCGAGTCCTCAGTGGGCAGGACATCAACATTCTCATCCTGTCCTCAGCTGCCTCTGTGGAGGGTAAGTTTCAGGTGAGCAAAACTGGGAGATGAAGGTTTCTTTCTTCCACTTAGCCCCCCTGTGTGGGGCAGAGGGTCTACTTTGAGTCTGGGACTGCTGAGAATTAGAGCCCAAATCATCCTCATCTCAGCTGGAAAGGTGAAGGTTTCACACTCAGAAAAGCAGTCTGAGTCTTAGTACTGGGACAGGGGACAGCAGACACTGAGGACTAAGTTCCTAAATCACTGATGACACACTGTCCTGAAAGCAGCTAGAGAAAAATGACTCAGCATGAACAGGGGAACCCCCAAAATATTAATAGCAGAGTTCTTATTAGAAATGATGCAGGCCAAAGACAATGGTTTAACACATTCAAAGAACTCAAAGAAAGAAACAATTGTCAGCCAATGATCCTATATCCAGGAAAGCTATCTTTCAAAAATGAAGTAAAGACTCCCAGATCAGGCTTGGCGCCTGTGGCTCAACGGGCTAAGGCACCAGCCATGTACACCTGAGCTGGCAGGTTCGAATCCAGCCCCAGGACCCACCAAACAACAATGACGGCTGCAACCAAAAAATGGCTGGGCGTTGTGGCAGGCGCCTGTAGTCCCAGCTACTTGGGAGGCTGAGGCACGAGACTCACTTGAGCCCAGGAATTGGAGGTTGCTGTGAGCTGTGATGCCATGGCACTCTATCCAGGGTGACAGCTTGAGGCTCTGTCTCAAAAAAAAAAAAAAAAAGACTCTCAGATCAACAAAAAGTGAGACAATTTGTTGATAACTGATTTGTCTTACAAAAATTCTAAAGAAAGTTCTTCAGAATAAAAGCAAGTGACCCCAGAGGGCAAATATATGAAAAAACAAAGAGTACTGGCAAAGGTAAATATGCAATTATTGGAAAACAGCACAAATGCATATGCTTTCTCCTCTCTTTGCTCAACTGATTTAAAGAGTAATTCTGTAAAACAAAAATGCATATAATGTATTCTTGGACCTATAACATACAGAAATGTAATATATTTATAAATAGCAAGGCAAAGGAGGTGAATGAAATAAGCTTTTCTGGGCTAAGGAAATCAATTTGTAAGATGATTACAGAAATTCATAGTAATGAAGAGATCCAGAAATCATAAACATGAAAGTAAATGTAACAGAAGTGATGAACATGTAGATGCTTTCTTTAATTTTTCTGAGCTTTTTAAAACATAAACCTATATAAAATAATAATTATAGAAATGCAATCTTGGATTTATAACATTTGTAGATGTAATATGAATAACAGTAATATCTCAAAGTGGAAGAAAAGGGAATAGAACTATATAAGAGTAACATTTCTAATGCTATAATTAAGTCAGTGCATATAAATCTGAAGCTGATTGTGATAGGGTACTATGTGGATTGTAAGCCACTGAGCCCTCCCTACAGAAACAACTAAAAAAAATAGTGAAAAAAAAATCACTGAAGAAATTAAAATGCTACATTAGAAAAATACTTTTTCTAATAAAAAAATAAAAAGTAAAATAATGAAAATCCAGTTATATCAATTATTATTAGTAACATTAAGTGTGAATGGATTAAACAATCCATTCAAAAGGCAGAGATTCTCATACTGGTTTTGTTAAAAAAAGATCCAATTATCTGGATCTTTAGATTCACTTCAGATTCAAATATACAAACAGATTAAAAGTAAAAGGATACATACACACGTGAATGAGTTTCATATATGTATGTATGAATGTGTATATGTGTATATGTATGTATGTGTATATACTATATGTATATATGTGATGCAAACAGCAACCACAAGAAAGTGGAGTGACTACACTAATATTAGGTAAAATAGACTTTAAAACTGAAAAAGGTATTAGAGATAAATAAGAATATTTTATAATGATAAAAAAGTCAATTCACTAGGGAGATGTAATAGTTGATAGGAATCTAACAACAGTGTCCCAAAATACATAAAACAAACAGTGAGAGAAATGAAAGGAGAAGTAGAAAATTCAACAATAGTAAAAGAGATGGCAATACCCCACTCTCGCTAATGTAGAGAACATTTAAGCAGGGTTCAATAAGAAAACAGAAGTTGTAAACGACACATTAAATCAACTAGACCAACAAGCATCCAGGAAACACAGTGCCCAGCAACATAGTGCTTCCTAAGAGCACGCAGAAGCCTGCTGCTCCAGGATAGAGCGCGTGCTGAGCCCTAAGACAGAGCTCTGTCAATGTTAAAGGACAGAGATAGTAAGAAGTATGTTTTCTGACTACAATGGAATGGAATGAGTAATCAATACTATGAAGAAATTTGAGAAACTCTCAAATGTGTGGAAATTAACTGATTCATAAATAAACCAAAAAGGAAAGGAGGAAGCACTTTGAAATCAATAAAAACTCTTGAGTTGAGCTTAATACTATAGTCCCTGAACCTTAATTCCGGTCTTGCTCTGTTTCCTAGAAATCATATGAATTTTTTAATCCCATTAAACTCCAGTTCCCACATCTGAATTAAGAGAGAGAATTCATGCTGAGCAGTTACTAGATATAAGTACTCAAAAAACAGACATTCACGCAATTCCGTTTTGTGAAAAACTACCACCTTGCTTAAGCTTTAGGTCACTGTTAACCTCTCTCAGTGAATAAACATTTTTGTTTTCCTTTTCAAAATAATCTCTAACAATATTTGTGACTGTTACTTTCTTAGGGTTGGAGATATCATGATGGATGCTTAATGTTATAATATCGACTTCTATTTTATTCTTTCAACACAGCTATAATGTCATTGAATAATAAACGTGAATTTGCCTTCCAGAAAAAAAAAAAAGAAAAAACTGCAACACTCTACTACATTAAAAAAAAAAAAATCACAAAGTTATTTGTTCAGACAGGCAAGCGTGAAACCTCTTCAAATTTCTGTGGTTTAGCAAAATAAACAAAAATCTCCAAGCTGGTCAGCAGAGGCTTTGCCCCCTTCAGAGATCCATTCAGGCACACAGTGGAGGTGGTCCCCTGCCCTTGTCCTTGAGCACACTTAGTCTCATAAGGGAAAGTGTCAGGGGATTCTGAGAACACAGGGAGTCACATGTGAGCTTTCCATGGCCTCTGCTAGGAAGTGACACATGTCACTTTCGCCTTGCTTCATTATGCTAGTCACATGGTCTTACTCCATCACATGTGCCCAGGAGAGGAGAGCCCCTGGTAATGTCTCCCTCGAAATTGTAATATGACATATTGCCTATCTTCTTAATCTTGCTGTACTATATATTTTATATGTGTATATTTGTTTCACCCATATACATTCATACGTATATGTATACACACACATATAGTCCATCTGCAGTTTACTATGTTAAATAATTTTAAATTGCACTCCAACTTTATGTCCACCCTGTATATAAATATATATATTTTTGGAGACAGAGTTTCATTCTTTTGCCCAGGCTAGAGTGCTGTGGCATCAGCCTAGCTCACAGCAACCTCAAACTCCTGGATTCAAAAGGCCCTCGTGCCTCAGTCTCTCAAGTAGTTGGGAATAAAGGCACCCTCACAATGCTAGGCGAGTTTTTCTATGTTTAGTAGAGGCAGGGTCTTTCTCTTGCTGAGGCTGGTCTCCAACTCCTGAGCTCGAGGGATCCTCCTACCTCAGTTTTCTAGAGTGTTATTTATTGTGTGTGTGTGTTTACTGTAAACTTCAATTTTTTTTTTTTTTTTTTTTATTAAAACAGCCTATAGAATATGAGCTTGAGACTTTTTTAATGGGGAAATTGGCTTGTGGTCAACATTTTACCTTTTCTACTTAATACTCATATTATTTGAAGACATTTATTTTTGACACATTGGGACTTTATGCCTATTGTGTTTTACTAGAGTCAAATGACTAACACCCAGAGAATTTAGCCATCTTCTGGAACTGTTCCATCAAAGACTCATCCTCGGATTCCTCAGAGCTAAAAATGGGATTCATAGGAGTCATAGTTTACATTCTTTATGAAAGTAAATACACTTTCTAAGAGTGAAAACTTAATGGAAGAAGATTAATCTTTCTAGAGCAATGAAGATAGTACAGTCTTTCTTAAAACCGTTAGGCTAAATATTTGTGCAATTAGCAAAATCCATTTTGACGGTGGCTAGGCATTGTGAAAAATAGCAGGCATCAAGCCTTCAAGAACTGGTTGGAAAACATGTACCTGAACTTTGTGAACAGTACCTGGGAAATCCTCACAAGTCTGTGATTTTCAAAATAGAAGAAACATGATTCAGTTTGAAAACAGATTCTATCCATCAAATGATTAATCTTTTTTTTTTAAAGCCTTTTGGTCTGTAAATATGACAATTCTCAGCCTGTCCTTTATTTCTGCTTCTGTGTGGTCAGAAACACAAGAGGGGTCTTATTTCCCAGCCTATTTTGAAATTTCAGTTTCAAATCCTACTGTGAAGCAGACGTGAGAGAAACAGGTGAAAACAAAGGGCTTATTGTTATTGTTTCTTTTAAACTAGTGTTTATTTTAAAATATAAGAACAATCCAGTTGTGTACTTGTTTTAAATTTGGGTACTAAGAAGGTAATAGTTGTCCCAGGGCCTTAGGTATTAGACGGCAATGTCACTGTCACCTCCAGTGTCTGGGACCACCTCTTCTTTCCACAAAAAGGGAAACATGGACAAAACAGAGTCCTTCTGAAGACCTGTCAGGAGCAGTGTGAAATTCCATTCCATAGATCATTCCGGAACATGGTCTATTTACAAACCATGTTGATTCTGCTTCCTGAGTCCTTCTTTTCTTTATTTTTTAAATAATTTTACTAAATCATAATTGTGTACATTGGTGCAATCATGGGGCACAATGTGCTTTACTTCATATGCAATCAGAAATATTTTGATCGTACTGTTAGAGATAGCCTTCACGGCATTTTCTTAATCACTATATGAAGACATTGATATTCTACATTTAATAAGTTTCACCAGTACCCTGCTAAGATGTACCGTAGGTGTGATCCCACTAATTGCCCTCCCGCCACCCATCCTCCCCCCTGAGTCCTTCTTGAATTGCTCCTTTCTCCTCTCACCAGCCAAGTTCAAACCATCACCCTGTCTTGCTCCAAAGTGCCTATGCAGTATCCTGAGGGCTTTCTCAGCTACCCACTCTTGTCCCTGCACTGGGGTAGCCTCCATTCTGAGTTCTGAGAGATCCTGTCAAAACACCAATCTCATGATTCTTAGCAGCTACTTTTCTCCTCCTGGATATATTTCAATGGCTCAAGTCTTGAGTTCTCAGCAGGTTGTCATGATTGCCCACTGCCTGCCCCAGCTGCCTCTTCGGGGGCCTCTTTCTGCCTTGTTCTCCCTCTCAGCTGTTATCTCTCTCTCTCCTTCTCTTGCATATCTAGAGTCCCTTCTCTCTGCGTCCTTTGGGGTCTGTGTGTATTTGTTGGGGGGCAAAGAAGAAGAAAAAGAAAGGGATGGAAGCAAAAACCAGAAGAAAATGGTTTGGATACAGACTTGGAGCTACTGGGGCACACAAAGAAAAAGCAGAATGTTCACAAAAATGTTCTCAGTGGGCACAGATTGCCACAGAATTTATCTTTTCATGTAACAGGGCTCGACTGGACCAATCATTTTGAAAGTGTTTATAATCTAGACAGTTTCTGCTTGGAAGAAGGGTGTCTCTGTGGAAAGAGACCTTACTGACAGAAGCGAAAAATTATGGCTAGGTTCCTGAGCATAATGTGCTGCTATAAATTCATGACCTGGTTTCATAAATCTTCCTCTTCAGAGGCAAGATTGTGAATTTGGGGTTTCAGGTTGAGCTCTCAATATCCTTTTCATTGTTTTTAAAGGCATGATAGATCAGGCTCCTCTATAGAGACCCCGGATTGTGAGTTGATTAGCCACAAACGAATTAATTAATGCCTGGGTTCCTTAAAAAGTGAGCATAAATTTCCAGGAGCAGTGGCTCACACCTGTAATCCTAGCACTGTGGGAGGCCCAGGTGGGTGGATTGCTTGAGCACAGGAGTTACAGAACAGCCTGAGCAAGAGTGAGATCCCATCTCTGCTTAAAATAGAAAAATTAGACAGGCATTGTGGTGGGTGTCGGTAGTCCCAGGTACTCAGGAGGCTGAGGCAAGAGGATCTCTTGAGCCCAAGAGGTTGAGGTTGCTGTGAGCTATGGTGCCCATGGCATTCTATCCTGGATGACAGAGTGAGACTCTGTCTTAAAAAAAAAAAAAAAAAAAAAGAAGGAGCATAATCAAGGGGAAAGTCCACAATTTTTATTTGGGCACGGTACAGATTGGATGATTAATTAGAATGAGGGACTTTTGGACTTGGCTTGAATCTGTGTTTGTGTAACAAACATCGTCTCCTGATACCTATTTGGGGTTACTTTACAAAGTTGAAGGAGATTACGGGAGTCTTTGAACAGCAAGTTAACAAAATGATCACACACGTACTCTGCTGTGCATCATTGCCCTAATATCACTATAACCTGTCCTGTCACCTAACTGTACAGCACTGGGCTTTATCTTTGGAGTTGTGCTCGTCTCATGCCTCAGTGTGTGCTTTCAGCAACTCCAGGGAGCAACTGCGTCTCGCTCCTGCCTCTTTCTGAGCATCTGTTATCACATTTTATATCCAGTCCTGTCAGTGCCTGCTGTGGGGACCCTGTCACCATGCGAATAAAAATATCCAGGACACGGATTGAAGGTACATGCCTGCAAGAGGCGGGCTTCCCATCTGTCCTCCAAGACCCCACACAAACCCGTCTCCAGGCCTTTTATTGAAGCCTCATCCAACGGGAGTAGGGGCCCACGTGCTAGGATCACATGTTTAATGGTTGCTATGTGCTCTTACTGCCCGGGTTCAATTCCCATCCTGTCGCCCTAGGAATGTTACAAAGTACAACACTAGCTTGCAAATGAGCTACCAGTCTTATCTCATTAACGCATGCAGCTGCTTGAGGGCTTGTCTCTGCGCTGTAAAACATCTCCATGCCGGCTAGGAAATGGTCTGGCTCCCAGCACCATCTTCAAGAGCTGGTGGCTGCTTCTGTAAGCCTGGTGCTCAGTTTCCTACACAGTTGAATCTCAGTGATTACTTTATGGATAAAATCATGGCTACGTCTCAAATGTGTCCACTGAGCAGTGGCACTCAGCTGGTTTCCATAGTTGAAACCATCTGGGTATGCCATAGTTGAAAAAGATTCTCAGAGGGATTTAAATCATAGTTAGTTTCTTGATTATCTCATTTTTTGCAAGTAATTTTAGGTTTTAGGCCTTATTACAGAAGTTATAAGGACTAGTGTCAAATAAGCCAAGAGCTGAAGGGATCAAGTGTACTGATTTAGAAAAAGTCTTCCAGAGAAGGTGAACCCTAGTTCCAAGTCTCAAAGCTTGCTGTGTCTGGGGTCAGATAGAGAATTGGGTTTTAGTAACTTTCTTTCTGGTGCTCTTTGCATAATCTGGGAAATTGTTCATTTTAGTCCTAGCCACCATTATGTTTTTTTTAGTGGAGATAGCTGAAAATATAATTCCAGCTTTGATAATTCTGTATTTTAGAAGTATACTAATTAAAAAATATGCACATGACAAAGTCTCTAGAGTGGTGAGGACTATTCTTATCAACTGGTGAATTCAAAGAACAGAATCCCATTCATTCTTTCTAATACTCCAAGCAAAACAGTACCCAGGACCAAGCTGCCTCCAAATTGTAGGGAATATGAAAAGAAATTTATCTGGAAGAAATGCCCCAGCTTTAGAACTTAATTTATTTTGTTAGTTTTAATTAATTAATTTTACTATTAAAAAATTATGTCAATTTTTAGTATACTTAACATTTGAGTTCTGAGATTTCTCTCTTTTACTTATTTGTAAAACCCAAACCCATTCATTATGTACTTCTTACCCTGGGCTTCTAACCTCAGCCTTGACATTCTTCACAAGAATAGATACTTAATTTCTGCATGAGAGTTCCTAGACCAGGACACCTGCCTGGTAAAATGTGACTTTCTTTGGTTCTGAAGTCATTTCAATTGAATTCTTTCTGGTGTGAAAAAATGCTGGCAAATATAAAGCAAATTTAGAAATGAGAATTGTTCCCCCTTGACTCTTCCTTCAAGTTTTATGGGAAAATGTGGAAAATGACAGTTCCATATGTTGATGCCACACATGTGGCATGTTTAGCATAAGTAGTTTGCTTTTTATAAACTCCTTTCAATCTTAGCCTCATCTTGTGCTTTCTATACCCTGTCTGTTTTTGCTAGAGGTCAAGTTTTAGTCTCCCTGCAGGTAAGCCACCTGAGCTCTTTCTGGAAGAAGCAGGGGAGGGTAGAAATATTTATTTATATTTTTTCTTTTCTGAATGTAGTATATTCAAGTGCTGGGGTAAAATTTTGCTATTATTCAAAGAGAAGGATTTTTTTTTTTAATTGAAAAAAGCATACCTCCCCCTCAACACAAAGAATTTTGCTCATTAAAAGGCTCTGGTTCTTAGCATTAACACCTGTCGAGTACCAGTCAAACCTCTGTGTGTTAATCCAACTGATGGCATAGCAATTTATAGTAGCAATATTTCATGAGGCATAAACGAGAAGGCAAAAATTAATTATTACTTATTATGTTTGAATTAATAATGACTCTAGTTCCCGTCAACTTTAAATGCATGTATTTTTCAAAGTCAAACTGTACAGAAAAGAATCTCAGTGGTTCTGGGGACATGAGCTTGTAAAAGGATGTTAAGAATGCATTTGTTTTCAATATTTATTGTTTATTCTCCTATTTAAAATTGTAAGTATTTATTGCTTAAATAATTAACCTTTATCTTTTCCAAGAGATACTATTCATAGGAATAGTAAAAGATTGGCACATGGGCTCTGATAACATTTTTAAGTTGTCCCTTTGCTGTCTTTATGATCACATCATCCAGATATTGATGTGATTATTTTGTTTACTTAAGGCTTTCCTTATTTCATGAAGGATTTGCTTAAGAATTATTTCATCATATAATAAAAAATGAAGAAATATGCCATATATGTTTTAAGCTTAAAATTTTTAAGAAAGTAAAATCTATACCAGCTGTCATGTTGGGTATAACGTATTCTGTACATATGAAAATAAGTAATTATCAGGCATAATCACTGTAGGGGTTTAAAATACATCTTTAGAATTGTTTACACACCTCTTTCAAAATATGGAGTCTAATGTCTCTCTCCTAATGTGGCTGAACTTAGTGATGAATGGACAAAAAACAGTGGAAGTGATGTGGGGTCACTTCTGGGCTATGTTAACGAAACCAGTTTTCCTGCCCTCCTAGAGGTACGCTGGGAGCCCCAAGCTCTCATGTCAAAGGCCAGCTACCATGAAAACACCATGGTGGAGAGAGATTCCATGGAGAGACACAAAAAAATAGAAGGAAGTGCCTGAGGATCTCAGTGGCTCAGCACCTGCTACTTGAATCATCCTAACCCTGGCACTTAGGGGTGTCCTACCTGCAGCCTTTGGGCCACTTGCAGACTTTTTGAGGACATTTTTGCTTATCTGTGGTGTTAGATATCATGAAAATTATGTACAGACTTTTTCTTTTTTCTTCTCATCAGTTTTTGTCAGTATTTGAGTAGGTAATGTGTGCCCCAAGATAATTTTTTTTTCCAATGTTTGGCAGAAAGAAAAAAGGTTAGACTGTGTGCATGAGAGAAGAAATCTAATGATGTCCCCATCTGAACCACCATCAGACTACAATCTTTTCAGGATCCTTGAACTAGAATCAGACAGCTGGGACATTCTGGAAGACCTGCAGAAGTCTTACTATCAAGAGATAATAAATGACAATTGTTGTTTTAAGCCAGTGAGTTTGGGATGATTTGTTAAAGAGCTTGGATACCTAGGAAAAAAACTACCACTACTGGGTTGGGTAATTACAGAGTGTTTTAAAGGCCAGACTCATGAATGCGCCTACCCTGGGAAGGTCAAATGATCATGAAAATATCTTTTAAAGTCAACAGATCTTTAATGCCCCTTTGCTGGCACCAGGGATTCATCTGATATGTATCTGGTAGAGCTGCTTCAAAGCTTTTGTCAACAACTGTTGGCTGGGTCTGGGTCAGCCCTGGCATGGTTTAATTTCAGTCAACTGCAGCAATGCACCTTCTGTTTTAGGTCCTGGTCAACACTGATCTTTTGATCAGTGACTCTGTGTGTTCTCCCATTTTATCTGAAGGAGCTAAATAATAGCCCTGTAGTTGCTTTATATACAAGAAAGGATTCCTAGGAAGAGAATATTGGTTATCAACTGAGCTTTAAAACAGATGTGAGAGAACCCTGAGGAAAGGAATGCATAAAACCAAAAGGAAAAAAACAACATAAAATCCTGCTATTTCCACCTCCATTATCCACTTGAATTTTAAACTATGTTCAAAATGATCTTTAGGAATCTAAAGGCCTAACTGAAACTTTAGCATAAATGGGTGGGAATTGTCATGATTATTTACATAAGTATAGTGTAAACTAAGATTATTTGAAATCTAATCTAATTGACAATTGTCACCAAATCTTATGCTCTGGGGGCAGGTCAGTCTGTGTTATGCTGTTTAATTCACTTCAAATTAAAAACAAAAGCATACAACATTAGGGTATAGGACACACCTCTTAGGGGTGGGACACAATTATAACAGGGACTTTACCTAACAAATGCAAACATACAACCTAATTCTTTGTACCATCAATTCACCTAAAACAATAAACAAGCAAACAAACAAGAGACCAAAATCATATCCCCCAAGAATAAAATTATTTATATTATGGGCAAAGATTCTTCTTGTGTCTTTTATACAGTTTTGATGCCTTCTGAGATCCACAGAGCATTGACGGTAGAAATCCTTCCTGGTCCAAACCTCCCCTTATTATAAGGGAATTCACGTTTTCAGACATGAGGGAGAAAGAACATCTGATCCTCCTACTGTCCTGGATTAGCTCATGTGTGCTAGAAAGTGGTCTGTTAGTGACTAATAAAAAATATATGAAATTGCATAAATATAAATATGTATGTAATATATATCTGCATGTACACACATATCTCCATAAGAGATGGATGGTCTACATACCATATCCTCAAGTTAACTTAATTTTCATAGAGGGGACACACACCACATGCATGTATCAGTAGAGTAGGCCTACTTCCTAGTGTTGACCACTTCCATATGTTGACCAGTTTGTCAGTTCCTTCGGTGATCAACTTACAGAGGTTCTACTATATATGAATGTATTGATCAAAAAATACTACGTTCCTAAATTACAAGACAAAAATGTTATTACCAATTACAAATATAAAGGTGAATGGATTAATATAGGCTGGGTGTCATGAGCATAATGGTGGGTTCTGTAATGAGCTGTAAGTGGGCGCTGAATCTTTGCCACAAGTTTGCCTTAGCCCTTGCATCCTCTGTCACGCCAAAGCCATAGCTCAGTGAGAGTCAACTTCTTCGAAAGTCTGTCCTTTCCAATCTTGGTTGCTGAATTCCACCCTGAAACACCTCACTCTCACGTCACCAGCATTCTGGAGAAGATGGAGCCAAATTCCCAGTTTCAGTAATTTTAAAGCAGACGCATATGTCCCATCCTATAATTTAAATTGCAGTCATTTTATTTTTTTTATGTGCTTTATTTTACTATTTGTTATTATTGTTAATATCTTATAGTGACTAATTTAAAAATCAAACTTCATCATTGATATGTATAAAAAAAAATAGTGTATGCACACACACACACACACACATATAACCTATATAGATAGATCCTGGGTTTCAGACATCTGCTGAGGGTCTTAGAACATATGCCCCAAAGATAAGGCAATACTACTGTACTTGATAGCGGATTTTTCTGGTGGTCTTTTGAGAGTAGAAGGTCAATATTTGAAAACATTTGCTAGTGAAGAGGATAATATTGGAATTAGATATTCTGGGGTAGGATCCTGAAACCACACCTTTGCAGTTGCATGAAATTGAGAAGATTGTTTCACCTTTTAGTTTTTGCCTATAAAGGAAAATAATACAACTTATTTATATAATTTGTGTGCTATGAACTGCCTGCTGTGTCACCCCCCAAATTTATTCGTTAAAGTCCTGTCTCAATTCATTTGTGCTGCTATAACAAGGTATCACAAACTGGGTAATTTATAAATAGCAGAAAATTGTTTATAAATGATAAACACCTAAAGTTATGAAAGCCCAGAAGTTCAAATTCAGGTCTCAAGTTCAAAAGGGTGTCACCTTTTTGGCACCAGTGACTGGTTTCATGAAAAAGACAAGTTTTCCACAGGAGGCATGGTTTTGGGATTACTCAAGCTAATTACATTTATTGTGGACTTTATTTCAGTTATTATTCATTGTAATATATAATGAGATAATTATACAGCTCACCATAGTGCAGAATCAGTGGGAGCCCTGATCTTGTTTTTCTGCAATGAGATGGTTCCAGTGCCAGCCTCAAAAACTCAGCTCCACCTCAGATTATCAGGTTTTAGATTGTCAGAAGGAATGTGCAATCTAGATCTTTCACATGTGCAGTTTACAGTAGCGTTCATGCTCCTATGTGAGTCTAATACTGCCACCAATCTGACAGAAAGCAGAGCTCAGGCAGTAATGACAGGGCAGGGAGGGGCTGTAAATACAGATGAAGCTTTGCTCACCTACTGCTTATCTCCTGTTGTGTGGCCTGGCTCCTAACAGGCCACATACTGGTACTGTCCTATAGCCAAAAGGATTTTGCTGTCCTCAGCAAAATCAAAGTGCGAGCAGGATTGCTTTCTGTTGAAGACTGGTTTAAGATGGTGCCTTGTCGCTTCATCCTCTGCAGGAGAGGAATACTATATCCTAACAGGCTGGAAGAGAAGAGCTAAATTGCAGTCATTTTAAAAGCGAATGTTGGTAAAATTTTGAAATAGAGGGATAGGTGCTCAGTACTTGGCTTGGAAGAATATTGTCCCTCCTCAAGCACAACGAAAATGTTTCAGAGGTTTGTGAAACATTTTACTATGAAGACTTTTCACTGCCAAGAACAAAAGAATCTGTCATTTGTTTCACAAACAGCACTGACATTGTTTAAGGCAATAAGGCAGCATGATAGATGAAGGCAAAGATGCTTTCACCACAGAATCTCACCATTTGTTGAGATGGCAGGACAGGTGCACAGACAGGAAACCCAGTTATGTTCTGTAATAGAGGCTCTGAGAAACGCTCTGGGCATTTCTATTAATACTAGCTCATATTTGTTGATCCGGATGATGGGCACTTACCTAAAGATTTTCCACTTTGATATTTCTTTGGACCTTTCCAAAAGAATTTGTTTCCCCCAGGATTTGTTTCCTTGTTTGTTTGTTTGAGACCGAATCTTGCTCTGCCACCCAAGCTGGTGTGCAGTGACATTATCATCACTCACTTCAGCCTCAAACTCCAGAGCTCAAGTCATCCTCCTGTCTTGGACTCCCAAGTAGCTGGGACTAAGGTATGAACTCCCATGCCTGGCTAATTTTCCTTGTTTTCTTGTTGTAGAGAAGAGTTCTTAGTCTTGCTCAGATTAGAGTCCTGATTTTTTACTATTATCTCTGTTTTACAGATAAGGAGACTGAGGAACAAGGAAGGTGGCTTGCTGACTCTCCTACAGTCATGCAGGGATGCCAAGATTCAAACGCCGGTGGTTGGGTTCCAGAAGAATTAGTATGCAGCTATTCTACACTGGATGGATGGAGTCCAGAAATTACTTCAACTGAAGGCAGTGGCGTAAGTGGTGAAGGCAGTGGAGAGGGGGTGGTGACTGCAACTAAAATAAAACACAAACAGGGAGGCTTTCCTCCGGGTAGTTTTCAGTCTGTCTTTTATATAGAGTAGGAGAGAATTCAGCCTGCATCTTCCTTGGAAATACAGACTCTGAGTATGAAGACATCTTTGATGATCCTAATTTAGCAACAGCCTCAAGCTGTTCTTAACTTGGGAAAGCTACATGACTGACTCAGACTGACAGAGATGAACATATTTTGGCTGACATCTTACCAAAATTCGGGTTTATTTATCTCATTAATATTTTTCTTTAGGCAAAATATATTCATAGTGCTTTTTCTATTTATAAAGCGGGAATGTTTCCTTTTTGAGCAGGATGACCCTCCCTGATAGACAACTGAGATGTGGAAGGCAGATGGCACGGATGTTCATTCCAGCACAGTTTAAAACATGTGACTTCTTTTGTGAAAGATCTGATTTGGGGGTAGCGCTCCCCAAGTACCATTTTGGTTTTGTCAATGTGGTAGTTTCAGCAGAAGTTGCTTGCATTCCCAAAGCAGGATTCCTGCCGAGTACATGTGACCAGCCACCACATTGGCTTCTTTTCCACTGATGAAGCTTCTCGACATGTGAGATTAAAGCTACCGTCCAGCCCTGAGCCAGAGGTTTGGGTTTTTGGTGCTGTGGCTGTTTTATTTTTTCTTATGACAGCTGTCGTGGGCTGTCTTATTCAGAATCTTATAAATGACCCCACGGCTTATGATGTATCCCCTCCATTGAGATGACGCAACTAGTCTAAAAATCCACATATGAATCATGAAAAATAATATGTAATAAATATATATGTGTGTGTGTATATATATATATATAGTGTTTCTTATCAAAGCAGAATTGCTACTTAGCAGGTATGGGCTGGTACATCTTGGTGTGAGCTATCCAAGCATGAGGCAGAAGGTGGGGGGAGATCAGGTTGAGGAAGGAAAAAACAATCATTTTTTTTTTTTTAAATTTCAGATTAATATGACGGCACAAGAATTGGGTTACATTGTCTGCATTTGTTAGGTAAATTCCAAGTTTCAGTTGAGCCCTTTACCCAGAAGGTGGGCAGAGGGTTTTTCTAGCCTTAGCCTAACTTCCCCCCACCTTCTGCCTATTGGGTGCGTCATATACCTCTACATTGTTCCCATGAGTGAACACCAATGCCCCTCCCCCCAACTCCTCACCCCTTTCCCCTCCCCCACTCGAATTTAATCATGTTTTTCTCTCGTGTGGGCGTATAGTGGTTCATCTACTGGTTCCATATTAGTACTGAGTACATTGGATACTTGTTTTCCATTTTTGTGATACTTTACTAAGCAGAATGTTCTTCAACTCCATCCAGGTTAATGCAAAAGATATAAAGTCTCCATCTTTTTTGTGACTGAATATTAAGTATTATTGGTATACATATACCACAGGTTATTAATCCATTCATGGGTCGATTCCACAGGTTGGTGTTTATAAATTGAGCTGTAATAAACATTCTAGTGCAAATTTCCTTATGGCTAAATGATTTTTCTTCCCTGAAAACATAATCTTTCTTGACAGGAAAAATCCCTAAGAGAATATTCATTGGTGAGCCCTCATGGAAAGTTTAGTCATCCAAATGCCTCATGTGACAAGTGGCAAATTAATCTCCATTACTTGGGCATATTAGCCAGAAGTATTCTGTAGGCCAGAAATTATTACCTTCACTTCATATTGTTTACAGATACATACTGATTATCAGAGACCTAGGGTACTGCTGCTTCTTGAGATTTTCTTTTCTAATCTCTGACACAATTAGATGTCTTCTACTTTGTGATAGCCTTGAAAACCTCAGCCTAGTAGTTATTACCCTTGAGATGATCCAATGTCGTACCACACGAAGAGCCACAGAATAGTTAATAAGTTTGGGTCATGTCCTTCAGGAACATTCAGCCAAGTCCAGGAGGAGGTTGATAAACACCCTCAAGGTGTACGTTTGGGTAGGCACCCTTGTGCAAACGTTGTATTATGCTCAATTCTTTTCTCTTATCGGAAATCATATTTAAGACCATAGCACTGTTTGCACTGGTATTGTTGCTACTTCAGCATCTTGGTATATCGTGGACGAGGTGGGAACACGTTTAATTTGAAGAGTGAGGTTGCTGGGATTTTGTGGGTGGGAGAAAGGGAGGCTTTGTTTCATGGCTTGGGAAAAAGAAAGGGGAGGAAGGAAGGCAGATAGAGGAAAGGGAATCCATGGCCTTTGACAAGCGGTTCATTTGTAAGAGTTTCAGAAACTGACCTATTGTGAGATGTGGCAAGAGAAAGGCATAGTCACATGTGGGAGCATTTACTGCCTTCACCACCCAAGTTCAACTTTGCTTTGTGCCCTGGTCACATGTGTGGCACCATTTAAAGCTGAGATTAGGAATGTTAACAGCACCTTGGGTGAACCTCTGAGGATGTGAATCCTGTGGCAAGAGAGCAATCGAAATGAATGTCATATAACGAAACAAACGGAGTAATCAGCACACCCACCCACAAGACCCTATTAACAAAATGCAAAGGAAGAAAAGCCTGTCTAACACAGTTGCAAGGCCTCGGATTTGTAATCTGCCAATTCCATTTTTATAAAAGAGCTAGTTTTTATGCTGAGATCTTATTAGATGCCAGGTCTGTGCATTTTTCTCTGTGATCACATCAGTAACTCTTTGAGTTGAGGAAATCAATGAATTAATCCTTTTCTTTTTCTTTCTTTCTTTTTTCTTTTTTTTGCCGGTTTTGGCCAGGGCTGGGCTTGAACCTGCCGCCTCTGGCATATGGGGCCAGCCCAAATTAATTCTTTTCTTAAGGGACCAAATGACCAATCCTTCATACGGAAGAGGAAGATCTCTGATGGAGTCCAGAGGACAAGGTGGTAATGTCTCTTTAGGCCCATTTAACAAAGGTGGAAAATTTTGTTCCAAAATCTTTGTGGCTGCAGACACTGTGAACAGCAGGAAAGCCTGTTCATAATTTAAGGAATCTTGCTGCCTGAAATAAGAGCTGCCAGGGATGGCAAAAATATCAAGTATTTCTTTCTGTGACTACTTTGTATTGGGGAAAAAAATTGCCAATGCTTTTCACTTTAGCATCTCAGTAGCCTGTATTTTAATATTTGTATAGGGAGATGTGCTTTGAAAAGTGTTATTTCATCAGATTTTGCATTCCCTTTGCATCCAAATGCACAAAGGGGAGGTTGAAATTCTAATGGGAAATGTTTTCAGTTAAAATTCATTCTCAGAGATAAAATTGGGTAACCTTATTCTTTTCATAGACTATTTTTCCTCCAAGGTCACACAGGGGTTTTCACATATATTGTCTTGAATGTCAAGTTTAACTCTAATTGTAGCAATTTGAAAAATGTTCAGATAACCACCCCAAAGAAGACAAAATGATAAGTCTTGAATTGAAAGATTAAAGGACCATGCTTACCCAATCTGAAAAGAATGGTTGTGGTGGTCTTTATATACTGATTTGTGATTGTTCTGTGAGAGTTGGCCAAAGGCTTTCTCTCATCTTTACTTGAAAAGATAATAGGAAAAAATGGAATTAGGCAATATCATACATGTTTTCAACTCAGACTCAAGAGCAAACTTTGATGAGGAATTAGTAAATACAGACAGGATGTCTTGTCTAGGGGTTAAACAAAAGTAAGCTGCTTATATGGTAATAGCAATGAGACTAAATTTAAAGATTTACTCAGGCTTCTGATATTTCACTTTATGTTATTATGTCAAATATAATACTGAGAAGCATTAGAGCACAGGGAACAGATGATCAGCCAGAACCATAAAAAATAATCTCATATATAACACTGGTCTGGAACATCCTCTTCATTTTATGAGACTCAGCGTAACCTCTAAGGTAGAGGATATGTATCATTTTCACCTTTTTATTTGAAATAATTAAAAAAAACTCAAAAGAAATTGAGAGAAAAGATAGGTTAATTAGTGAGTGTAGTTGACTCCTTAAAATATATATTATATATAATATGATGATGATATGTATGATAAATTTTTAGGTGGAATGTTGGATAATAGTCTTTGCAACTATAGTGGAATGCTTGGAATAAAACTTAAAGGTAATGTGTAACTGGATTATACATTTAATTTTTTTTCTTTTTTTAGTAACTTCTTTTAAAGGACATGGTAATGTGTAACTGGATTATACATTTATGTTTTTTTTTTTTTTATTAACTTCTTTTCAAGGACGGTTTTAAATTTGTAGCAATATTGTGAAGCTAGGACAGAGAGTTCTGATATACCCTACACCCAAGCCTTCCCTATTATTCACATTTACATTAGCTTGGTACATTTGTCACAATTAATTAATCAATATTTATACATTACTAATATCTAAAAACCACATTTTATTCAAATTTCCTCAGTTTTTATCTAATGTCCTGTTTGCTTTCCAAAATCCCATCTAGAATACAATCTATTTAATCAATACTTCTCCTTAGTCTTCCTGGCTGGGAGTTTCTCAGCCTTTCCTTATTTGATGACCCTAACAGGCTTGAGGAGCACCGGTCAGGGACTCTGCAGAATGTTCCTCACATGGGGTTGTCCAGTATTTTTCTCCTTATGAGCTTCTTCGGTTGTAGTTTTTTTGGAGGAGGACCACGGAGGTAAAGTGCCATTTTTATCCCATGGTATTAAGAGCACAATCTATCGACATGACTAGTGACTGTTGATGTTGAACTTGAGCGATCGCCTGGCTAAGGCTGGTTCATTCAGTCTCCGCACTTCAAAGTTACTCCTTTTTTCCCCTTTCTGTGCTGTACTCTTTGGCAGGAAAGTGCAATTCCAAGCCTACTTTTTAAAAATTCTTTATTAAATCATAACTGTGTTCGTTAATGCATTTATGGGGTATAATGTGCAGATTTGATATACAGTGTAGAATGCTTATGTCTAATTGATTAACATAACCATCTCCTCATTTACTTATTTGTTGTGGTAAGATATTTATGCTCTATTCTTAATAGTTTTGAAATGCATCATGCACTTTAGGTGAGGTCCCTCTCCAAGTGCCCATTGACCCATAAATGGATGAACAAATCGTGGTATACGTACACCATGGAATACTATGCAGTCATAAAAATGATGGAGCCCCACATCTTTTATGTTTATCTGGATGGAGCTGGAACATATTCTTCTTAGTAAAGAATCTCAAGAATGGAAGAAAAAGTATCCAATGTACTCAATCCTAGTATGAAATCAATAAATAACCACCTACACATTCATGGGAATGGTGAAATATTACTATAGTCTAGAAAGAAGGAAAGAAGAAGAGGTAGAGGGGAAGGGGCGGGGAGAAAGGAGGAGGGAGGGTATTTGGGGGGACCAGTCTTTAAGAGTGAAGAAGTGTTTGACTCCACCTCCTTGAGGGCAGACTATTGACCTAAATTATCTGGAATTCTTATGCTTGGGGAACATAAAGAATGTTTCTTCTCTCTCATTTATTAACTGGATTGTATATTGATATCAGCATGGACTCATGGATATTTATTTTATGCTTTCAGTCATAATCTTTACACACTATTTTACTTACTTATTGCCCAGATTATTCTAACATTGCTTATTGGGACTCTTCAAGATGGCTTCCATGCTCCTTTGATGTATCTGCTGTCCCACTATTACTTTTTTTTTTCATAAACACTCCTTATCTTCTACAACTACAAGTTGCCCCAGACATGTCTTGTATATTTCCTGCTTCGTTTGTAAAACCAGCAATTTTATCCAGGAAGGCTTGGCTCCATTTTATTGGAGGACAATTTTAGAAACCAAGTCCTGGGCGCTGGTATGCTTGTGGCCATTAGGTGCTGTTGCTTCTCAGCCCCCTGAGCTGACAGAAGGAGATATATGCACCATCTGTATGCTAAACTGCTTGTATACACTTTATATGTATTTCCTTATGCATTCATCCGTATCTGTATTAAGCTAAGAATTTGTTCATACTAATGTCCCCAACTCTAGTCCATTGGCGCACGGGTCCTTACAATCTTCCTTCTAGCTTTCCTTTAAACCCCCACCCCCATGGCTCTATCAGCCCCCATTCACTAACTCTGTTGTTCAGTTCTAGTGTACACATGTGGCAGTATTAGATTGTTAACCCAGACTTTGTGGAGATCAACCATATTAACCAGAGTCCAGTGCTTATGTGAAATTCTTTTTACCTTCAGGCTTATGAAATCCACACATCCCCAGAGTTCCCCCAATCCAGTTCCTTTCAGTGAAGTGGTTTCATGCATTTGTGATACAATCAGACTCCATGTCTTTTTTCTCAAGGCTGCAGTCTGTCCTGATGTCCACCAAACTCCTAAACAACTTAAAAATGTTTTGAATGCACTAAGGTATTTAATAATGGCACAGCTTTTTAGCTGTCCACTTGTTCTCTTAAATTCCTGCCAATTGCTGATCTTTCAACTTTATTGCTATAGGTTTACCTTTTCCAGAATGCAATTTAATTGAAATAATATAATATGTAGCCTTTTCAGACTTGGTTTTTGTTCTGTCCTGATATGTATTTAAGATTCCTCCATGTGCAGCTTTGAGACTTTGTGATGTGGGCTATTCTCACTGAAGTTAGGTGATATCTCAGGGTGGTTTTGAATTCTATTTCTCTCACAATCAGGGACAACAAGCATTTTCTTGAATGTTTGTTAGCCATTCATCTGTCTTCATCAGAGAGGTTCTGTTAATATCTCTTGCCCATTGGTAGATGGGATAGTTTTCTCTGTTTTGTTAATTACTTTGAGCTCTCTGTAGAGTCTAGTTATCACCCTTAGTCAGAATCATACCCTGCAAATATCTTTTCCTGTTCTGAAGGAGGTGGAAATGCAAACTAATACAACCTTTTAGAAGGAAGGATGGAGAATCCTCAAAGAATTCAAACTAGACCTCCCATCTGATCCTGCAATCCCATTATTAGGCATCTACCTAGAAGAAAACACAATCATCTTATTATGAGGATAGACTGTTTATCACAGTTCAATTTACAATCACCAAAATGTGGAAACAACCTAAATGCCCAACCCAGGAATGGATTAACAAGCTGTGGTATATGCATGCCATGGATGCAACCATTAAAAAAGGTGGAGACTTTACACGTTTTGTATTAACCTGGATAGAGTTGGAAACATTCTTAGTAAAACATCACAAGAATAGAGAAGCAAGAATCCAATGTACTCGACTGTAATATGAAGCCAGTAGATGATGTAATACATACTCACATAAGAGAAAAAATTAAATCAATTCAAGGAGGCAGGGAGGGAAATGAAGGAGTGTGGAGTAGAGAATGAGGGAGTGAGGAGAAGGGAAGGGGAGGGGATGAGGGGTTATGGTGTATGGCACATCTCTTGGGGGTGGGACACAATTATAAGAGAGACTTTACCTTTTTTTGGATTTATCCAAACAGTGCAGATTAATTCTTTGTACCCTCAATGCCCTGAAACAATAAAAAAAATTCCTTCATGTGTTTTAATGGTTTGATAACTCATTTATTTTTATTGCTGCATAATATCCTATTGTCCTGATATGGAGGTTCCCTAACTAGTTTACCTAATCACCTATTGAAAGACGTATGTTGCTTCTAGTATTGGTGATTATGAATAAAGTTTCTATAAACATTTGTGTGCAGGTTATTGTTTGAACACAAATTTTTAAAGCAATTAGATAAATGTCTAAGGCTGTAATTGTTGGATTATATGGTAAAACTGTGCAAAGCTTTTTAAGAAATGGCTAAAGTATCTCCCAAAGTGAGTGTATCATTTTCACTCCTACCAGCGATGAATGAGAATCTCAGTTGTTACGCATCCTGGCCAGCACATAAGATGGTCAGATTTTTGAATTTTTGTTATTCTAATAGGTTTGTGGAGGTTTCTCATGGCTTTTTATATTTGGAATTCTGGAATTCTCTAATGACTAATAATGTTGAACATCTTATTTTTTTCTTGTGTATATCTTCTTTGGTGAGATGTCTGTTAGATGTCTCTTTTCTTATGTTAAATCTACACTCTTTTTGGTTCTAAAAATGTGCTTTTTCCTCAATGAACTTTAATGTCAGTCCATAACCTCCACCTCCTCTGAAAAAAGCAAAACAAAAAATGTTAGATATTTTGACCATATCCTAAGTGAGCTTTCTGAAATTTTTGAATTTCAAGAGTTCTTTGTATATTTCATATATAAGATCTTTATTAGATTATAATTACTTTCTCCAGTGTGTAGCTTGTCTTTCTATCCATTTAACAGTGTCTTTGGGTTATCAGAAGTTTTTAATACAGTTGAATTTATCAACATTTTCTCTTACAGATCATACTTTTTGATGTTGTATTACTATAATCATCACCAACCCCCAGATCATCTAGATAGTTTGTTTCTTCTAGAAGTTTTATAATTTTATATTTGTACTTTTAGCTTTATAATCCCAATGACTTGATTTTTATGAAAGACATAATCCGTGGCATATATAGCCCATATATGAGGTCAAACATTATTCTGAATATTTCTGTGGGAGCATGTTTGTATGAAACTAACAGTTTAAATTGGTAGACAAAGTAAAGCAGACTTCCCTCCATAACAGGCCTCTCGCTATCAGCTGGAGATCTGAACAGAAGATGATGGTGGCCATCCTCTGAGTACAAGAGAATTCTTTTCATCTGCTGACCTTCAACATGGGACATCTGCTCTTTCCTGCTTTTGGGTTCTCCTGTTTCTCAGCCCTTCAGAGTTGGGTGGAAACTATACCACCTGCTCTCCTGGATCTCCAACTTGCCAATTTATCCTACAGATCCTGGGGCTTGACAGCCTCCACATTGAGGGAGCTGATCCCTTATAACTGATGTCTTTATAGGTACACACATCTCCTTGGTTCTGTTTCTCTGGAGAACCATGACAAATATATAAAGTTTCTTTTTACTTTCTGGTTCTACTTTGTGGAAGAGATGAATCACCTTGGGAGAAGAAGAATCCTTCTGGTTGATTGGCTAAGCCTACAATAGGAATGCCTTCCCCTCACCACTCTCCTGCCTGAAATCCCAGGATAAAAAACCACAGCCATGCAGACTGGGGAAAGGCAAGTCACACACCTGAGTCTTTTTTTGCTTTGCCACCATTGGGCTGTTTGGTTCACGCTAACTTTGCAGCATCAATTAATCCAGCAAGGTTTTTCTGAATAACTAAAATAGGCACAGGGTTCCCACAAGAGCAATGTGAGACTCAGGGAGTGGACCACTGCCTTGCCTCCCTGCTAATCTTATAAGCGTTGGACTTGACTGATTTTTAGAGTTGTTACAAGGACAGCTTACCTCTGCAATTAAACAAGGCCCCAGAATTGAAGCCTTGGAAGTGAAATTTGCTCAAGGCAAAGATCCAAGTTTTCATTCTGCTTGAACGGAAAGAGTGAAATTAAAAGAGAAAAATGGCTGCATTGACGACAGAAGACAGACTCCATTTGTACCTCAGTCTGTCTGCGTTAGCAGTTAATTTCTTCTCAAGAGGGACATTAAGTTTTCTTTCTTTTTTTTTTTTTCATCTGGAAGACAGGCTATGGCTGTTTAAACCCGGTGTGGGCCATGGAGAGGAATGAACGATTGGATTTTGCATTACTCATAGGAAGACAAGGTGTGTATTATTTTCCCCTGCATTTCTTCATGAAATACGGGCTGTCCTTCCATGGAGTATTTGCTTAACCAGGTCATAGGAATTCTTAATTCAGAAAGAGGAAAATACATCTGAGAACGAGGATCAGGGCATTTGAGAACCTTGCAGGTGTTTCTCGACAACAGGAACACATTTGTTTACTCACCCTGGACTTCTCCAATAGTCATTCTGGATGCTCCTAACTCTCTCTTCAGAAATGAATTCTATGACAAAGAATTATTGTGAACTTGGGCAGTGCTACTCAAAGGAGTAGGGCATTGGCCCCATGTACTAGAGGTGGCGGGTTGAAACCTGCCCCCGGCCAAAAAAAAAACTGCCCCCAAATAAGAATTATTGTGAACTTTATGTTTCCGAAGAAAGCTGTACACTTCTATAGACAGTAAAATGCCATGTGTTTGCATTTAATAAGCTTCAAACATAATAATTTAAATGCTATTCTGAGCAAATAAGTGGAAAGGAATTATTTAATACATTTTTAGGCTTCACTTATATTTAAACTTTTGGTCAAAATGCAATAACTTTAAAGTATTAAGGATTCAAGGAATACCCTCCAATAACCCTAAGTTTTACTTCTGCACTAATTTTCAGTTGTAGAAACATGTGTAATGTTTTTCATACATTATAGTGATTACAGAAACTTTTAGAGCTCTTTTAATTTTGTCTCTTGTACTTGGTGCATTTTTGTCCATTTGTATTTTGGTTCAAAGTTATGCAGTACCTGAAGTCATAAAACATAGATTCCAGAGAATGGAAATGTGTGGAGGGAATGAAGAGTGTTCTGCTCAAGCCTGTGGCCCTGAGGATAATCTTGGTGGAGAGTTGATACAGCCCAGTAGATGTAGTGCTTCCTACTTCAAAGCACCCCAGAGCGCAGGGAATCAGCAGTCCGTAGTTGCTGACTGGACCTTCTCGCTCTCTCTCCCCTGTACCCCCAGAATCAGTGGGACTTAGCGGAAGAGCATTGCAGATGAATCATTCTGGCCCACATGACGAGGAGAGGTGGAAGCAAAGTTCCAGGAAAATGGTGGTGGTTATTACAGAAAAATGAGAACATATCTTTGTCTACAAGAAAGGATAAAGCGTTCTGCATTTAATAAAAACAAAAAAAGAAAGGATAAAGTGAGTTTTAGTGAAAAGCAATTATTCTTCCTGTCATTATCACAAGTTTTATAGCTTAAAAAAATGCTATTCATCAAATTTCAAAATTATGTTAGTACCAAGAAGGCTTTTCCTACCTTTACAAGTAAAACTCAGAAGTGCTTATAGTCTTACCATGTGTATAACTAAAATGTGAAAAGGGCCTCCTTCTCTGGCATATTCTTTTAAAAAATCACATATATTATATTTTCTGTGCTTATTACTTTTGATGCCAGGGATCATGAGTGTGTGACTCTTTTGCTTCAGTGAGGTAGCTTCCATGCTCTTTGTACCTCTTGGTGGTTGTTTTAAAATCAAATTATCGAGGTCCTTGGTTGAAGAAAGATATTGATCCCACAGAAAACAAGGGAATATCTCCTTCGTGGAATGGTCTTCATTCTGAGATCCATAAAATAATAACACTTATATAAAAATCTAATAAGCATTATTAGTCAAACTATTTTTGGTTATTAGCTTATTAAGTCTCCATTTCTGCATGCCCTTCTGCAACATAATCATTTATCTTGTATTAAGACACAAAAGTTTGCTTAATTACATTGGGATCTATTCATAACATGACTCCTGATTATTCAATACAGTTTTGAGGCTGAAATGTTGTAGTTTCAGTTATATGTGATCAAATAAATGATATTCTCACATCACATATTTCAGGCTGCTTCTTAATTTCCTTTCCAAGTAGGCATCTGGTTTTAAATTTGGCTCCATGTCAGTCTTAAAGGGCAGTTCTCAAAAGACTTGAGTGTGTCCCGGCTCCTGACCTTAGCAAAGGGATGTCAGAGCAAACAGTGCAATGGTAGGTTTGCTTTTCAGAGCCTTATTTAATTTTGGTTGTTGGCCCAGCTCGCTCATCAGAGACTGCTATTTCCAGCTGCACTGCAAGCTCTCCCACAGCTTAATTCTTTGCTTATTTTTTTTAGAAATCCTCCATCCAAGCACCACAATAATGTGCCAAAGTATGACGATGACTTCACACCTCAGCTAATTCACATCTGCAAGGAGAGAAAACAATTTGCAACTGAATCCAGCCTCACTAATACCGTCCTATAAGATTTCCCTTGCTTATCTGCCACTCTGGAGACTGTTGGGCAAACCCAGACATTGTCCAAAGAAATGTAGAAATCATATAATGTGCAAACACAATATGCTATGTATTTATTGATTTGTCCACTGACATGCCTATGGAGAGTCTATATAGACCACGGATTAAATTGAATCTTATACAAAAAAGCACCTATTTTATTTTTTTTTATTTTTTGAGACAGAGTAGAGTGCCATGGCATCACTGCTCACAGCAACCTCCAGCTCCTTAAGTGATTCTCTTACCTCAGCCTCCCAAGTAGCTGGGACTACAGGTGCCGTCCACAACACCTGGCTATTTTTTGGTCATAGTTGTCACTGTTGTTTAGCTGGTCTGGACCAGGTTTGAACCTGCCACCCTCCGTGCATGTGGCGGGCACCGTAACCTCTATGCTATGGGTACTGTGCCCTAAAAGCATCTAATAGAAAAATCATACACACTGAACATTTATACTATTATTATGTACTTACTTTAGGAGTGTACGTAACAGAGACCTTTACTATCCACATGTTTATTAAACATTCTATATAATTGTAATCTGAACTTTGCAAACACAGTAGGATCAATGTTATTAATCTTCACTGATGTTGGTATTTAAAGGGATCTTCAAATAAATTGTCCTGAGAGAAAAATATAAATATTTGTGGAGAAATCAGTATAGAGCAAGCAGTAATATGGACTTTGAAGATGTAACAGGAAACAAGACAAGAGGAATCTTTGCTTTCACGGAGTTCAAATTTCTCTGTGGGTGTTTGTTTATGTGTGTGTTGTTGGGGGAGAAGGTTAGTAAATAGATAGGTAAACATTTATACATACAATTAGATAATAAGTGCTGTACAGAAAACTAAAACTGGTTTACATGACAAAGAGTAACATGTGTCTACTTCTGATTAGACAGTCAAGGTAGAGTCTTTTGTAAAGATACGTAAGTTCATTCCAATAAGGTGTCAGCCACTGTGAGTGAGGATCTGGTGGAAGAACATTGAAGGTGGGAAGAACAGCTGGTTCAGAAGTTCCAAGGCAGGAATGAACTTTGGCTATTTAAAGAACAGATGAAAAGTGGTAGTAGCAGGCGATGGAGAGATGGAAGGAAAAGAGGAGAGAAAGGGAAGTGAACAAACACACAGATCAAGCATCCATCATGAACGGTGAGTCCCAATGCCAATGTCAATTCTGAGTTCGATGAGATCAAACACTTGTATCTGAGCATCCACACATGTGTAGAATAGACAAATATAATTCACGTTGATTACTTTGGAATTAGAGGGACATTGTGGAACTATTATACCACTGTATAAAATCTGGGACTTATGAGTGGAAAGGTGTTGTTGAAGGTAATTATTACGCTGGAAAAAAACTTTTACTTTTAGCTAAATTCTTTATTTCCCAGAAGAGACATGAAAAACATGTACCTGATTTTTCTACAGTGTGAGAGGTTAGATAATTAAGTTCGTGAACTCAGTCTAGAAAAAGTGCTTTGAAGGGTGGACTCGGTGCTGGCCTGGGTGCACAGCTTGCTGAGGGGAGGACTTCCAAGGTGACTGTAGTGAGGTGTGCACCTTTTCAAGGATGCTTGCCAACTTAATTGACCTGGTATGCATTTGAAGTTCTACAGAGAGATAGGGCTAGTGGCCTTTGCGTTAAGTCACCTGTGGTAACACTAACACTTAAGGAACATTTTCCATATGCCAGGCACTATAAAGCGTACACTGGCCTCTGAAATAAGCAACAATGAGACAATTTCAAGTTGTCCAGCACCAGACTCCCTGTACCACACCTGTAACTATCGCTTTAATGGGGCGAAAGACCAATGCAGCAATCTTCCCCCTGGGAGACCATCAGCTACAGACTGCTGTGCATTTGAGTGTCCTCCTGGCCCTGATTAACCTTCTGGAACTTTGGACTCATGGTAATACATTTCAGCATTCATTTCCACCCCTGAGTATGGGTCATACGTGATGCGCAGGAACAAAGCTCTCCTTTTCTACATTTATAGATCTCACTTGTCAGTTGATAACTTAGAGACCATCAGAAATGGAATTTTCCAAGTACTCAAGTACTCCCTTGTACAGCTGAGCTATTTGAGTTAGCATGCAATAATCTTAGTCTTCACAACAAAGTTGCTTTTTTTGACCTTTAGAAGAAAAAAAGACTATGCATGGACAGATTCATTCCTTCCTTCCTTCCTTCCTTCCTTCCTTCCTTCCTTCCTTCCTTCCTTCCTTCCTTCCTTCCTTCCTTCCTTC